>WAAF01008765.1:349371-436206 GCA_013400475.1 Tricholaema leucomelas
CTAAAACCACCCTCTGGGCTTCTCTCCCACCTCTGCCAGGCTGTGAGGGCTTCCTACGGCAAAGGCTTCACCATCTCCATCTCTGCTCTCTTCATCACAACAAAAACTGTTGGCGCTCGCGTGGAGCTGAGCGAGCAGCAGCTGCTGCTGTGGCCGGGGGACGCCGACAAGATCCTGCCCACCGACAGCCTGCCCAAGGGCAGCCGTGCCCACATCACCCTGGGCTGCGCCAACGGCGTGGAGGCTGTGCAGACTGGCTTCGACCTGCTGGAGTTTGTGAAGCTGGAGAAGGCAGGGAACAAAGGGGATCAAGTGGGGGAGATCGGCGGAGGGAAGCTGCTGTACTTCGACAACGGCATGTGGCTGCTGCTGCTGGCCAAGCGCCTGGACGTCAGAGCTGTCTTCTCAGGGTACTACGGGAAGGGCAAGCTGGTACCAACGCAGAGCACCAACAAGCGGGGCTCTGCCTTCAGCTCCTGCACCATCATCTAGGAGCAGGAGCAGGAGGCTCCTCCGCTGGGTGTTAGGCAGTAACCCCTGTAACCTTACAGAGAAATAATTCTCCCTCTACTAAAGTCAGCCCTTTGCCCGCCCCAGCGCGAAGCCTCTGGGGGGTTTCTTGCCTCAGAACAAGGAAGCAAACAAGCGACTCCTGCCTGCCAACCTGCCCCCTCGCTGCCAGCAGCTCCCCAGGGGCTGCTGGGGGCACTGCAGGGGAAGAGCTCTGGAGAGAGGAGCTGGGGGCTCTGCTTGTTTTCTTCCTCGGAGGAAGATCAGCTCTGGTCCCTGACAACGTCTCTAGGAACCACAATCGTTAGACCTTGCCTGTGAGCAGTGGCAGACACAGCCTGGGCATGACTGCAGCCAAGCAAAGGGAGCTGTGCCATGCTGTGCCAACCCCCTGGGGCTGCCATCAGCTGCCCTGGGAGCTGCTCCCGGGTGAAACCCCAGCACGGCCCAGCTGTAGGCCCTGTCTGCCGAGCATGGCAGCTACTCAGACCTTAGCCCACAGGAGCTTGCTGAGGGCAGCTGCTCCTGCAGCCAGCTGAGCTCTGCCCCAGCTCACCTTCATGTCCCATGGGAATGCTTCGAGGAGACCCCAGGACAGGCAGCCAGTCCCTGCACACCTGCCAGAGCAGGCTGGGCCAAGTCCAGCATCCTGTAGGGAACAATCCTGCCCTGGCAGGGGGTGGCAGAGAGGAGCCGAAGCCTCTTCCACCTTGTTTGATAGAACTCAGATCCTGTAGGGCACAGGCCTGTGCTTCCTGCAGGATTTTCCTCCTTTCCTCTAATGCACTTGAATGTTCCAAGTTAGGCTGGCAGTAACCTTGTGATGTAGGAGTAGGTGGAGGCCCCAGAACTGTAACTTGTCTGCTCAAACCTAAACCCCTGGCCCTGGGCAGTGGAGCTGTGGGCACCACTCCCTGTAACACGAAGCGCAACTAACAGCTGAGGTCGGGACAGCAGCTTAGACCCCCCCTGGCTCTGGTGCCCTGCAGTGACATTAACCCTCTTAACCCTCCACGTGCTGACTGTGCTGGACCAGCGCCTGCTGGGCTCGGGCCGAGGGAGCTGTCGCTGGGTGTCCGCTGGAGCCGCTGCTGGGGGGCCCCAGGGCTGCCTCCGCAGGAGTTTTCTGCTCCCAGTGCTTGAACAGGAGCCAGGAGCAGGCTGGGGCTGATCCAGGAGCACTCTGAGCTCCCCAATAACCCAAAGCACCTCCTGCTGCTCCCGGGGTGTGGGGGGGAGGACAAATTCTGTAACACTTCCCTCTCTGCACACCTGCAGCACTCAGACCACCCCCTCCCAGACAAACCTTCGCTAGCCCTGGGCCCTCCTCCAGCTGGGCCTTTCCCAACGGATCCCTCCTGGCTTTGTCCCATTAAAACTCCAAACTCGTCCTCCCCAGCAGCCTCTGCCCAGGGTGGCTCCTGTGGGAGCGCAGCAGGATGCTGCCCCTCTCCCTCCCAAGCCCGGGGAAGCCCCCAAGGCTCTGGCTGCCACCCAGCAACCTGGCACAGCCAGGGCCCTCTGCCTGCCCAAGAAGCACAGTGGGAGCCTGCTGGGTTCAGTTTTTATTTGTACATCATATACACTTTATAATAAAGTAAACCAATGGCATCTGCCTTTGCTCAGCCTGCCAGACTCTTCATACACATCAGCATCATCATCATCATCACCAGCACTGCCTAATGAAGTAAACAACAAAGATTCACATTTGCACCACTCACATCCTGGAAGGGGCAAAGGGTCCCGGGCAGGGCTCTGCTCACCCCAACCTGAAGCCCAGCCCAGAGAGGTGGCACTGGGCAAAGCTGGGGGCAGGGACAGCTCTGTGCACTGGGCAGGGCTCAGGGGGTCAGCTCTCAGCACAGCCTCAGGTCCTCTCTAAGGTGGCTTCACATCGGTGCCCACCTTGGCCTCGCCTGCCCCCCCGCTCCCGCCCGGCACCAAGCCCTGAGGCTCAGTTTGCTTCTTCCCACCCAGCCCCCAGCATTGCCGCACCCCCACCCCCCCAACCCACAGCAGTGAAAGCAGAGAGGAAATTGGGGGGGTGGGGGTGAGGTTGGCTATGGCAGAGCTGTGGGCACGGTGCATGCCTGCCAGCAGCACCTCTCCTCTCCAGCAGACTCCTGCCCTCCTGAGCCACCCCTGGCTCAGTAACACCAATTTGCTGCTTATGCCTTGCCCCAGTGCCCTGCTCACCACCTCTCACACCAGAGCTGCCCTGGGCAGCTCTGCAGGGGCTGTGCTCGAGGGCACCCCTGCCCAGGGCTGCTCCAGGGAGGGACAATCCAGTCTCTGGGACAGCCAAGGGAAAGGCAGCAAGAGTAGGGCACTGCCTGGACTCTGCCACAGCCAAGTCCATGCCCTGCTGCCCTGGGAAGCAGGGACAAGAGGGACATGTCCAAGGCTGCCACACATAAGTACAGAGGGGGCACCAGGCTGCCATGATCCCAACTACTGCCTGCCAGCCTCTGGGCTGGGCACTGCCTGGAGAAGCCTGGGTAGGTGCCACACAGGAGCCAATCTTCTCCCTAAGGGAGAGGAAGGTACAAGGCACAAATTGAGCAGGATGAAACCACCCAGTGAAGGTGAGAGGCTCTCTGCTGCCACTGCTGAGATGGAGGAAACCACTTGGGCACAGCAAACCACGGCCTGGGCACAGGACTTTGGTCCTCCCTTGGCTGAGAAGTGGCCAATAGCAGGGCCAAGAGCTGGGCACAGTCTGCGGGGGCAGGGAAGCAGCAGCAGAGCAGCTCTGACCTTGTCCCCTCTGCAAGGCACCTGCAGCCACACTGCCCCCTGAACCTTTCCTGTCTGCTTCCCTCTGCCCAGGTACCCACAGAGCAGCCAGGGGCTGCCCTCACAAACCACCTCCTGCAGCCCAAGCAACCAGAAGCTGCCAGGGTGGGCACCCAGGGGCATCTGAGGGCTCTTTACAGCCAGTTTCAAGCCCAGGCTCAGTGATGCTGCAGCATCCCTCTGTGAATCCACATAGGGATTGCCAGGACAGGCTGTGCCCTGCAGGCCAGCCAATGGTGATGCCAGCCAACATCTCTCCCCTGCCCACAGCACTGCTTCCTGCTTCCATCTTCATGCAGCAGCTCAGACAGCTCCATGCAGGCCCAGAGGTGCCCGAGGGCAGCTCAGCAGCTCAGCACTTCCCCAGACCTCATTTTCCCTGCAGCTGTCACCGAGGATGCTGCCAGCTCCTGTGCCAGACATGAAGCTGTGCCACACCAACTACTCCCCCAGCACCCTCCCTGCACAACAGCCTGGCCTGGCTCTTGGCTCTCTCTGGGCACCTCCCCTGGCAGCAACTGTCACCATTCCCTCTGGAGACACTGGGCAGGAGCTGGGAAGCTGAGAGGCACACACAGAAGGCTGCAAAAGCTGCCAGGCTGGGCAGTGCTGAGCAGAGCCAGGAGCAGCCTCAGGCAGGTTTTGAGACTTCTGCTGCTAGACCCAGAATGAACCCTTCAGGGGTCCCACAGTGCCAGCTGATGCCAGGGAAGGGATCACCACAGACTGCTTCTTCCTGCCAAGCTCAGGCTGGGGCTGCACTCACCCCGGGGCGGGCAGCAGGCTCCTGAGCACAGTTCAGTGCCTGTGCCCCATGGGTGGCACCCCCAGCCCCAGCTCCCACTGCCCTTGCTGCTGCTGCTTTGTGCTACAAGCAGCACAGGCCTGGCACCACCTGGGACACCTCCAGCAGCAGCTCTGTGCTGATCCCACACTCGGTGTCCCCCGAGGGCAGGCAGTGGCAGCAGCTGCAGCAACGGCACCAAGGACCCTGTGGCCATGCACAAAACACTGCCTGTGAGCAGCCAGCTGCAGCCACCACCCTGCCCAGCAGTGCCCACCCTGCTGCCAGCAGTCCCTGCTCTCCACACCACACCAAGGCAGGATGGAGATAGCAATGCCACCAGGGCCCCATCTCCAGGCACTGCTGCTGCTGTCCTGAGGTAAAGGTGGGGGGGTCACTGCCCACCACTCACAGCCCAGCGTCCTGAGAAGGGGCCCTGTGCCCACCTCCACTTTGGGGCACACCACAACACCCCTCAGGTGATCTTGGCACTCAGCAGGTTAACACTGACACATTAAACCATGCATTCAAGGGTACAAAGATCTGCTGCCACCTCTCTCAGAACCACCCCCCTGGCTCCAGGGCAGGGCTGTGCCAGGCTCTGGGAACCAAGAGCCTCCTGCCCTTAGGTGGGGAGAGGAAGCAATAACAACTCCCAGGGCACTGCTGCAGGGCACTGCTGCTCTGTGAGAGACATCCAGGACAGTCCCAGCTGTGGAGCACCTCCAGCAGACACAGCACAGGAGCCCAGGGGGCACAGTGCCACCCTCAGCTCCTGTGAGCCACAAGAGCCCAGAGAGGGATCAATGTGCATAGACCAGGATTGCAGTTCCCCAGGCAGAGCCATGGGGAGATGCCACTCACCATGGCAGAGCCTGGGAGATGGCAGAGCCTGGGAGATGCCAGGCCCTTGCTATACTCTCAGTGCAGCCTGGGGCAGTCCAGCCCTGGCGAGAAGGAAGAATGAGCAGAGGGGAGGCTGTGCCCAGAGCCCCCAGCACTGCCTGCTCTGAAAGCTGCCTCCAAGTGACTCCCAGAACAGCCTTTGCCCTGCAGCAGCAGAACTGAAGCCCTTAGCCCTTCCCCTGGGAGCAGCCTGGCACAAATGCAGCCAGAGCACAGCCAGGGGCTGCGGTGCTGGGCACAGGCAGCACCATGCACAACTGCAGCTGCTGCAGCCAAAGTTCAGGGCACTGCAGCCAGCACAAGCACAGCCCTCAGAGGAAGACAAAGATGCCAGCACGAAGCAGCCACCCCCCGCAGGAAACAGCTGCCAGAAGTTGGTGTCAGGTTTGCCTGGGGCACTCCTGCTTGCACCACCACCTGCTGCCAGCCTCCAAAAGTCACCAGCATAGAGTAGCTCCCAGCAGCACTGCCCAGTCTCTGCCTTTCCTGCTGGCACTGCCAAGAGCCAGCACAGCTCCTCACCCTCTGAGCATGCCCAGGGCACTGCCAGCCATCACTCACAGCAGGCTCCAGAACCACTCCACAGGCAGGGCCGGAGCTGCACACAGCACCTGGCAGAGGCTCTCTGCTCTCCAGACCAGAGGGCAGAGCTCTGCTCCGAGTCCTCTCACAGCCAAGGCCTGGCTGTGCCACTACATCTCTGGTGCCAACAGCCCAGCACTCACAGCAGCTGGCAGCGGCCCCGGGCAGAGCCCTTCTGAACTCCAGAGGCAGCTGCAGACAGCTCCAGGCTGGTTCCTCCGACACTCATCCTGGCAGGCTGCAGGAGGAGCAGGGCCCAGGCTGCCAGTCCAGGCCTTGGCTCTGCCTTCTCTTGCTCCTTTGGACAGATCCCTGCTGGCTGCAGCTCCTCACCTCCGGCCAGATCCTGCGTGCCCAGGAGCTGCTGCACAGCCACAGCTGCAGCCACGAACCTCAACTTTACTTTGCATTTCTTCAGAGCCAGGAAGAGCTCCTCCAGGCCAGGGCTCAGTGACACGAAAGCAAACATCAAGCTCAACAGAAAACTCAAGTTTTAGCACAGAAATTCCATGTTCAAGTGGATCAATTCCAGATAAAAACCAGTCCGGTGGAAAAATCCAGCCCCAATTCCACACTGCCTGCAACAGGACAATCCTGGAAGTGGGAACACAAAGCCCTTCAATTCCAGCTGCACCTCAGAGAGTGCTCCCAGGAGCTGCCCCTGGAAAGCCACAGCAGCATTTCTCTGGCACAGAACTGCTCTCCTCACACATCCACTGCAGTCAGTGCCCAGGGGTAGGACCGCGGCAGACACCAGACGAGAGAAGGAAGCGAAGGGAGCTGGAGGCAGGAGGTGATTGTGTGGAACTGGCTTGGTCCTGGCACCACTGCCAGGAGGTTTGGCTCACTCACCAGTCACTGCAGACCCAGCCATGCTGCCAAACCAGGAGGTGCCCTCACCCCATGTACAAGGAGACACCAGGAGGACTTGAGGGGAATCCTCTGCCGGGGAGCAGGAGCTGGCTGCGGGGGCAGCGTGGAGGGAGCAGGAGTCGAAGCTTTGTTTTTATTCACTGTTTGGTTTTGTTTCGTTTGCTTTTGTTTTGTTTTGTTTTTAATAAAGTTAACAGTAAAACAAAATTCCCCAAAGCCTTCCCCTCCCCGAGCTGTTTCCTCTTCACACACAAAGCACACAAAACAGAGGTCTCCAACCGAGAGAAATGAAACTGCTCTAAGTACACGAGAGGGGCAGGGGCAGGGTCTACATACGGCCGTGTTGGAGTCAGAGAAGCAGCTCGGGTGGGGCTGCCCTGGGGCTTCTTTAACCGAATTGGAAAAAGAAATTTCCAGGCCCAGAAGCTGAAAGAGAAAGTGAGAGGAGTCAGCAGCTCACAGCCCAGCCTGGGTCACTGCTCTGCTCAGCTGCTCGGTGCCAAGCCAGGTGCCAAGCTGCAGAGGCTGTGAGCAGGTAGAGAGGTGAGAGCTCTGCTGGGCATCTCCAGCAGCTGACTACCCACCGGGACAGGAGTGGAGAGAGTGAGGGAGTTGTGGCTGTTCAGTCTGGAGAGAAGGCTCCCAGGTGACCTTATTGTGGCCTTTCAGTATCTTAAGGGGGCTATGAGAAAGCTGAGCAGGGACTTTTTAGGCTGCCAGGGAGTGATAGGGCCGGGGGAGATGGAACAAAGCTGGAAATGGGTAGATCAGAATGGAGGTTAGGAAGTTCTTCAGCAGGAGGGTGGTGAGACCCTGGCATGGGTTGCCCAGGGAGGTGGTGGAAGCCTCATCCCTGGAGGTGTTTAAGGCCACGCTGGATGAGGCTGTGCCAGTCTTATCTAGTGTGAGGTGTCCCTGCTCATGGCAGGGGGTTGGAGCTGGCTGATCCTTGTGGTCCCTTCCACCCCTGATTCTCTGATTCTGTAACTGCACAGGGAACCTGCCAGGTGGCTCCAGGCTGCCCAAGGGCTGTGCCCAGAGCTCTGCTGTGCAATGCCTCCTGCTGCAGGCTGCCTGAGGAGCTCCCAACCACACATGAGGCCTGGGGGCACCCTAAGCAGCTACCCCCAAAGGTGTCTACAGGCAGAAGGCCCCAGGAGGGCTCAGCAGAGCTGTGCTGCACAGGCACAGGCCTCTGACCAAGAGTTGCCTCTCACTGTGCCAGCAGCAGTTGCCCCTGCACCATGGCACCACTCCTGGGCAGCTCAGCCTTACAGAATGGCAGTGCCCACAGACACTGCCAGGAAAGCATCCCTGGGCATTCTTGCCTCTGAACACAAAAGAACCAACCAGGCCAGGCCATGGCTGGGATGCTGTGCAGATGGAACTGCCCAAAAGCTCTCAGCTACTGAGGCGGCAAAGGCAAAACCTCTCCTGGAGGAGCACATCCACGCTGGGCAGCTCAGGTGCCCACCCTGGGGTTTGAGAAGCTACAGTTGGCAGAACTCCTCCACCTACCTTCAAAGCTGAAGCCACCTGGCCCACCGAAGAAGGCCTTGAAGATGTTATTTGCATCAAAGTCTAGAGGGAGGAAAAGGAAGTTGTGAGCTGGAGTGAAACTGCAGCTGCCACTTACAACCTTTGCCCTGAGCTGGGGCCCAGCCAGTACCCTTCCCGCAGGCACACAGCCACCAACCAGCAGCCTGCTCCGGGCACTGCGGCACAGAGGGCAGGGCCAAGCACCAGCACAAGAGCAGCAACTGCCTGAGAGACAATTTCAGTCCCAGGGCAACCTGAGAGCTGTGGATAAGCAGCGCTCAGGGCCACAGTCTGTGTGCTGCTGTGTGCTGCCCGGGAGGATTCCTCCCACAGCAGCCTGCAGGCTCAGGCAGGGGCAGCCTCCACCTCACCACTGAGGGCTCCACAGCTCCAACCAGCACAGATCTGCCACCCACCCAGAGCCTGAGCCCAGCCACTTCAAAGGGAGGTCTGCTTTAGAGAGGGCAGGCTTCAGATGGCCTCAGGACTCCATGATCTGGAAGCTCTTTCCCAACTGAAACCCTTCTGTGCCCTTCCCAAAGGCTGCTGTGCCTGGGCCCCGGTGGGCACTGACCTCCCACGTTGAGCCCATCCTCCTCCAGGTCCTGCCCACTGTCGTATCGAGCCTTCTTCTTGGGGTCTGACAGGATGGTGAAGGCCTCCCCCACCTCCTTGAACTTCTTCTCCTCTTCCTTCTGCACCTCCGCACTGGCCCCACTGTGTCTGTCTGGGGACACAAAGCCAGATGGCAGCAGAGCCCTCAGTGCCATGGGGTGGCAGCCATGCCTCACTCCCAGGGTATGCCAGGTCTGTGGGCTCAGAGCTGCTCCTCGTCCAGGAGTCCCCTTCTCATTGCTGCCCCTGAGGGACTGCTGTGTGGGCAGGGAGCAAGGGGCCCGAGGCCGCAGTGCCCGCTCTGGCCCCGGGCTGGCTGTGGGTACCTGGGTGATGCATCAGTGCCCTTTTCCTGTAAGCCTTCTTGATCTCATCTTCCGAGGCATTCTTGTCCACCCCCAGGATTTTGTAGTAGTCTTTCCTCTTGCTCTTCTTCAGCTCCACCTGGGCATTCTTGAGCAGCTGTTTGTGCTCTGCAAGGGGCAGTGCCAAAGGACAGCAGCGTCAGCGCCAGGCACAGCCTCCTGCTTTGCCAAAGAACAGAGATCAATGCCCTGAGTGGACCTGGCTTGCAGGATTCCAGTGCCACAGCAAAACAACACACCTGGATCGTGCCAGGCAGCTAACTACAGCCTCGGGGCCCACCCAAGGCTGGTTTCCAGCATAGGGAAATGCAATGAACCTGGTGGGCACCAATCCACAAGGACCAAGGTCCCTCTGCTCTGCCTTAGGCTAAGAAAGCAAGGGAAGAAGCCAAGGAGAAGCAGAGCCAGGGCACTGCTTCAGCCACAGCCTGGGCATCCTCCTCAGCACCCAAAGGCAGAGAGAAAGCAGCTGCTGAGAGAGGCACTCAGGGTGCTCCTGAGGGATCTCCCAGCTGCCCAGCATCAGGGCTGGACTGGTTCTGTTCCAGCCCAAAGCAGAACACCAGTGTGGTTCTGCTGGGCTAGCAGGGTGCAAAGCAGGGCATAAAGCAAGCACAAAGCACTGCCAGTGCAAGGGGGGTGCAGAGTCAGAGGGGCAGGAGCTCACCTTTCGTCTTCTCCGTCTGGTAAACCTTCTCGTAGTCCCGCACCGCGTCCTCGTACTGCTCCGTGTCCATGTAGCTGTGGGAAGGACACTGCTGGCCACAGGCAACGGCCAGGGGGATGCAGGGAACAGCTCTTGGGCTGGCTGCAGCAAGCAGCCAGCAGAGGAAGCCTGCCAGGGGCACTACTGGCCTGGCTGGGAGCCCAGCACCTGCTGCCCAGGGGAGTTCCTGCCGCAGGGACCTGCACTTGGGGCTCCCAGCAGAGCCTGCAGCCTGCCTTGGCAGCACAGGCTCTGCTTCAGCCACAGGAGCTCAGCCCAGCCAGCAAGACTCCAAGGAGGCTGCTGCAGCTGTGCAGAGCAGTGAGGCTGGCTGGAAGTGACAATCTTGGCATCTCAGAGGGACGTGTGCCTGCCTGTTGGCACTGCAGCCTCAGTGCTGGCTGCTCCCTGTAACTCAGCAGCTCCTGAGATGGAGCTGGAGAAGGCCACTGAAGGCTGTCAATGAGAAGGCTGCAAGAAGGGCTTTGGTTCACCTGCAAGCCAGACAGCTTTGCCCCAGCCTGGGAATAACCAACCCTGAGAGCAGCCAAGAAAGCCAGAGCAGAGCCTGGACTCCTCCCCTGGTTACTCCAAAGGAGACAGAGACCCAAAGCTCCTCTCACAACCTGCCCAGCCCCTATGCACCACAGTGGGGCACTGCCCATGGCTGAGGATGGGCTTTCAGCTGGTTCTCCTGCATGGGAAGCAGGGTAGCATCTCAGAACCTCAGCTCTGCCAGCTCTCTTATATCCACTGCAGTCCTGAAAGAGCTTGAGAGGGGCTCTGTGGCTCAGGAGGTCTCAAAGCAGCCCAAGGGCACAACAAGGGCAGCTTGAGAACCAGCCCTGCCTCAGCACAGCAGCCACAGGCAGAGCTTCCCTGCTCCCCCTGCCAGCAGGAGGAACAAATTCAGGACCCCTTAGGACAAAAACTTCTGCTCAGGGAAGCTTCAGATTCGTCTGCTCTGCCCCTCGGTGCCGCAGGGATCCTTCCCCAGGGCTCTGCTCACCACTGTGCTCTCCTCAGGTAGGCTTTGATGTAGGTCTCGTCCAGCTTCACCGCGTTCGTGCAGTCGTCGATGGCTTCCTCCAGCTTCCTCAGCTGCAAAGCAGTCAGGAGTGAGCCCCAGCAGGGCCAACCCTGCCGAGCTGTGCTGTGCCTCCAGGCAAGGGGAAGGTGTAAAGCACCTCTGAACACCTCACTTGGGTGGTTGCCTGCCTGGGAATGTTTTTTCCCCAGGACACACTTTTGTTTCCTAGGGAAAAGCGAGAAGTTTGGCCAGGGAAAGGGTGAACTATGGGGAGGGAACTTCTCTCCAAGAAGGGCACCTGGAAACAAGGATCTTCTGAGAGCAACCTGAGAACTACCTTCTCGTGTCCAGACTAATGTCCTGACAAGGAATAGTAACACAGACAGGAGGGTTTGTGGTTTTCAGTGTCGTTGTTTTCAGGCAACATGAAACATCCTCTGCTGCTGCTGCCTGCAGCTCACCCTGCAGCCCAGGGCTGCAGCACAGCCTCTGCCTCCTGACCAACGGCCTGGAGAACCCTGAGGAGGAGGACCTGTGCCTAGAGGAGGTGCAGGGTGGGAGCTGGGAGCTGCATCTGTGACTGAAATGCAGAAGCGAAGCCGGGGACAGCACCCACGGTTTGGAACTAGGTCACCTGCTATGGATCAGAGGCAGAGCAAGGCAGGGCAGCGACACTGGAGGCCTGAACAGCTGAGCTGAGCTTTCTCCTTACTGGGGAGCACACAAATAAGGCTGCCTTTATGCTGCTTACGAGGGGGCTGAGCTCCACTCTGTGCAGCCCAGGCTCTGGAGTTTGGTGTCTTCAGGAGTCAGCTTCACTGCCTGGAGCAGCTCCAAGCATTGTGCAAGCACAAAACCCTGCAGCGTTGCCCACAGCCCTGGCAGAGCAGCTGCTGCAGCAGCCACAGCAGCTCTTACTTCCAGTGCAACCACCCTGCAGCTGCTGAGGAAGGTGGTGAGGGAGGTCAAGGCTCAGGGGCTCCTTACCTTGGAGTTCACTGTCCCTCGGTTGCAGTAGAGCTTGGCATTGGTTTTGATGTTGTTGGGGTCTATGCCCAGTGCCTCTGTGTACAGTTCATGAGCTAGTTTGTAGTTGCCTTCCTTGAATGCTTTGTTTCCATCTTCCTTCTTTGCTTTAAGTGCTTTGGCATTCTGCAAGCAAAGAAACCCTGGCTAAGGCCCTGAGGGCAGTGGCCCAGGGGCACCAAGCAACCTTTCCCTGGCTGAGGGTCCTCAAACAACTGTTGCAGTTTGAGTTCAGAACCCTTGCAGGACACCGAGGTCCCAGCTTGCTGCAGCAGCTGAGCTGAGCTGGCAGCAGCCTACGTTCCCCGGCAGGGGCACAGAACAGTCGGTGCCAGCTGCAGGCACTGCCATGGGCACAAAGGTTGCCCAGTGTCTGAGATCAGAAGATGGCAGGGAAGCAAACTGATGGGTTTTAAGGCAGCAGGAATGAGATGGGTAGGGATAGGAATCTTCACTTCTACACGGAAACAGATGTAAGAAGTCACTCAAAGAACTACAGGAGAGCAGAAACGAGGCAAGGAGCAACAGCAAGGGCAATCTCCTGGCACCAGGAGAGAAGCTGGAAGCCAGTAGCTCCCTCAGAACTGGCACATCAGACTCCACCACCCCTGTATCTGACCAAGGGGTGAAGAGCAAAGAGGGGAGGCAGCCCCCAAAGTATCACAGGAGCTTTCAGCAGCTCTGCTTGGCCCAGGGCAGCAGCTGCCTGCCCCAGGGCAGGGCTGGGCAGGCTGCTGGAGCCGTGGTGCACAGCAGTGGGCAGGGAGGCAGAAGGGATCGATCCGGCAGGATCCAGTTGGGTGCCTGCTTGGAAACCAGGCAAGGCTGGCAGTGCAGCAGTGCCCCCCACAGTGCCCCCCACTCACCCTGCAGGCCAGGCAGGCCTTCTCGTGGTCGGGAGCCATCCTGAGGGCCTGCACGAAGAACTGCACTGCCTTCTCGATGCAGTCCTCGTAGTAGAGGCACAGCCCCCGCACGTAGAGCGCGTCGGCGTTGGTGGAGTCCATGCGCAGGATGTCGCTGCAACACGGCCCAGCCTCAGCATGGCACCCCCAGCACAGCGCCCCCCAGCCTCAGCATGGCACCCGTGGCACCCCCAGCACAGTCCAGCCTCAGCATGGCACCCACAGCACCCTCCCAGCACAGCACCCCCCCAGCATCAGCACAGTGCCCACAGCACCCTCCCAGCACAGCACCCCCGCAGCATCAGCACAGTGCCCACAGCACCCTCCCAGCACAGCACCCCCCCAGCCTCAGCACAGCACCCACAGCACCCTCCCAGCATCAGCACAGCGCCCACAGCACCCTCCCAGCGTCAGCACAGCGCCCACAGCACCCTCCCAGCGTCAGCACCCCCCCAGCATCAGCANCAGCACCCACAGCACCCTCCCACCACCAGCACGGCGCCCACAGCACCCCCCCGCCGCCAGCACAGCGCCCACAGCACCCTCCCAGCACAGCACCCCCCCAGCATCAGCAAAGTGCCCACATCACCCTCCCAGCATCAGCACAGCATCCACAGCATCCTCCCAGCACAACACCCCCCCAGCATCAGCCCCCAGGGGTGCTCACCTGGCCACAGACTGGGCCTCAGGGTACCTGCCCAGCAGTGCCAGGCACTCGGCCTTGAGGATCTTGAAGCGGTGGCAGGCAGGGGCAAACTCCAGGGCACGATCCATGCAGAACACCACCTGCAGGAGCACAGCTCTCAGCTGCTGGCCACAGGCCTGCTCTGCCAGGCTGCTCCTGGAGCACCTCAGGCCTGTCTCTGGGCAGCAAGGGGAGCCTGCAGACAGCCTGCTGCTGGAGGCCGCCTTCCCTAGGGAACTCTCTCCATGGGCAAGGATTTTGCCCTCTCTTCTAAAGGGCCTGGCCCACGGCCCCAGACACCTCCCTCAGAGTGCTTGGAGTGAGTTACGCCCTGTCCACTGCTCAGGAGCCAGCCCTGCTCCACCAGCAGAAGCTGTGCAGCCCCTGTGCCACCTGGCTGGTGCCAGGCAGGGAAGCAGGCAGGTGGCAGCTGTGGGCTGGAAGGGCTGCAGGAGGCAGCAGCTGAGTCTCACCTTCCTGAAGTCTCTCTTCTCAAAGTCCACCTCCGCGATCTTCTCATACTCCAGCACGGTGCTGGCACTCTTCAGCTGCAGGAGGAGAGCACAGCACTGGCACAGGGCAGGCACTGCCCTCGGGCACCTTCCAACAGCATTTCAGTGGCCAGTCTCTAAAGCAAACCCCACTGCAGGGCACAAGGCAGCAACCACAGCAGCACCTCTGCCACCCTGCCAGCTCTGAAATCCAGACCCAGCTGGCAGCCCAGGGAGACCCCTGGGAGCGACTCAGAGGTGCTTGCATCCCCCAGCCCTAAGCTCCCTGGCACCACTCCCACTCCTCCTCCACTGCTGGGAGAAAGCCCAGCTCAGCCTTCACTCCTCTGCCAAGGAGGCACAACCACACAGCAAAGTAACAAGAAAACCATGCTGAGGGCCAGGCCCAGAGGTTCGGGCAGCAGCCCCCTGCCCTTCCCACCCCCTCCCAGCACACAGCCACTGCTCACACCACTGGGACCCACCCTGCAGGCCTGAAACAAGAGGCTTTACCAGTTCAAGCTACTCCCTCTGCCAGTCTCAAGTGCTGGGAGCACTGCCCTGTGAGCAGCCCCTACCTCCTGCTGTGCTTGGCAGTTCTTGTGGTCCAGCTCTAGAACCCGCTGGAAGCAGCGGCTGGCAGCCATGGCATTGCCTAGGGAGAGGTGGCACTTCCCTTCCCGGAGATGGCCCTGAGGGGACAGCAAAAGTGAACTGCAGGAGCTGGAGAGCAGGACACAGCTGGGAGGTGTGGAGCTGCCACCTACCCGCACGAAGCTGTCATCCAGCCTGACCGACTGCTGGGCATCTGCCAGGGCCTCCCGGAACCTGCCCAGCATCATCAGGGTGGCAGCTCTGTTCCCGTAGTAGCTGGCATTGTTGGGACAGGTGTCTGCAGAGGGAGCACTCAGGGTTAGGGCGATGCAAGCAGCTTGGAGAGCACCTCCAGAGGCTGTGGTTGGATGAAAACCTCCCACTTCCCCCCAGCTCTGTAATGCCACCTGAGTGGCCTCAGGTGACACCACAGAGAGCCAGGGAACTGCTGCTCCTGACCCTGAAGAAAGGAGCAAACCCACCCAGGACAGCTGCCTGTGGAGCTCAGCCTAGCACCACTGCTGGCCCTGCAGCACCAGGGTGAAGAACACCTTGGTTGGAGGACAAACAAGGACCTGCTGCATCAGCCTGGGGACACTTCACATCCAGCCTATGCTGGCAGAGGCCCAGCTGGGGCATGGCAAACCAGAAGCCAGCTGGGGCATGGTGGCTTTGGCAGGCCACCACAAGTCCCTCACCTATGGCTTTCGTGTAGTAGTTGTAGGCCTCGTTGTAGTCCTTCTTGGCATAGTAGGCATTGCCCTGCTCCTTGAACGATTCTGCTTCTCTGCAAGGAACCACAACACCAGAGGTGAGGAGCAGCTGAGCACCAGAATGGGTCCTGGCCAGGGCCAAGCAGTCCAAGAGCTGCATGGCCCCAGGACCCCGCTGGGGCAGCCACAGACAGACACTGCTTGTCTGCTCTCCACACACACCACCAGGAGCCTGCCCCCAGACAAAGACCAAATTCTAGCCCCAGAACAAGGACCAGCTCAGCCTCCATAGCCCACCAGGGTGTGGGCAGCAGTCCCAGTCCCAGCCTCTCAGCTCTGTCACCAAGTGGTGCCCTGCAGGGCTCTGCTGCCTGGGACATGGCCGTGGCACAGCAGCGATTGAGCAGCTGGTGGCTGCAGGTCACCACTGTCCTCCTGGATGGCCACCAAGTGCTCTGAACATCACCCTCGCTGCAGCAGGAGCCAAGGAAGCCCAACCAGCTGGGTGAGCCCCAGTGTGCCAGGCAGAGCTGCCCCAGGAGGGTGGCTCCCAGGCTGGGCTTCAGAGAAGGCCCCAGAAGGGCAGGGGCCTCTTGGCACCACTGCTGCAGGGAAGCTGCTCAGATGGAAACCCAAGGTGAGCAGAACAGGGCCAGGCCAGGCAGCACAGCACTGGGAGTGAAGAGCCTCAAATACCTCCAACCAGCTGCTGCTGAGGCTGAGAGCTGCCACATGACAGCCAAAGGCTTGAGCCAGAGCCAGGCTTTACCCCCTGGGCACACCCAGGCTCATGCCACAGAAGGTCAAATGCAAGTGAGCCACTTCTGCACCCTTCTCAGAGCTCTCAAAGCCCAGAGCAGCTTCGGCTGTGTCACAGGACAGGGCTTGCCCAGAGGGAGCAGAGACCCTCAGCAAGCCCAGAGCAGAGCTCTGCCTGTGCCCACTGCCGCTGTCACCAGGTGCAGCTGTCCCGCAGCCAGGGGAGGCTGCCAAACCCCAGCCCAGGGTGCAGAGCAGCTCAGCACTGCCCACCCCTCCCAGTCTTGCCTGGGGAAGCTCCTGCTGGGACAAGTGCAGTCAGCTGCTGCGAGCTGCCCGGGGCTTGGTGTGCTCAGCGAGGGGGCAGCGGTGCCAGAGCCCCCCCGGCTGCCCCAGGGCACGTCTGTGAGCGGCAGCAGGGAGGAGAGAGCCCAGCAGTGAAGGAGGCAATGTTCGGGCAGCCGAGCAGGGCCAGAACAAAGGGAATTGTGCTGGCTGGGGCCGACCATTGGCCGTTCCCACACAGCTGCCTCACGCAGAGGGTTGTTTTCCCTGCACCAGCCCAGTGCTGTCAGCTGGCAAAACAATAGACACAGGAGGTGGCACAGCTCAAGTGTGCTCTTCACTTTCATTTTGAGCTCCTCCTGCAGCTCCACTCCAGCGTGGGACCAGCCACAGCCCAGCAGTGCCCAGCCCCACCGCAGCTCACTGCCAATCGGAGCAGTGAGTGGAAGAGTGGCACAGAAACGGGCACTGCCAGCACCCCACTGCCTCAGGAGGGGCTTGTCAGGGCTCCCAGGCTTGGTCCATCCCTGCTCTCCCTGCTCCAGCAAGTAATGAACTGCCCTGAGATGGGAAATTGCCACCTCAGGCTCCCCACATCACAGCTCACTCCCTGCTCCTCCTTCCCTAGGGCCACCATTGCTGGGAGCCATCCTGTGCCCGTGGGCTGGATCCTGCCACCAGGACTCAAACTGCACGCTGGGAAATGTGTCCCAGCACAGCTTTGGACATCACAGCTCAAAGATGCAAAAGCTCCAGAGGAAAAGCCACCTGAGAGCTCTGCACTGGGAATCTGGGCAGGGGCTGAGATCAGACTGGATTCTTGTTTCTGTAGCCACAAAAGAAGAAGGAAACCTCAGACCCCCTGAAGGCCCTGCCCTGGGTAGCTCTGCTGAGCAGCAAAGGCAGGACCCCCCAGAGCCAGCATTGCACCCTGCTCAGCACCCTGCCCTTGGCTCCACAGCCCTTCAGCAACTTTACTGCCAGATGAGAAGGAAACATTCTCTGACAGAGCTGGATGGCTCCTGGGTGCCAGAGCACCCTGGGTGCCAACAGCTGCTGGGGAGAGCTGGGAACACGGGAGAGAGAGAACACATCCAGGGCAAAACCAACTGCCCAAGGCTGAGGTGTGCAGAGAGCACAGCACCAGGACTCCTGCTCCAGCCTGCTCCACTTCCAGCACAGCCTGAGAGAGCAACAGAGAGCAGCAGGGAAGGAAGGAACCACCCAGGTGAAGGCCCAGGTTCTGCGATAGGAAAAGATTGGCAGAGCTGCAGGTCTGAGATGCCAGACAGCAGTCGGCTCTGCCCACCCGTGCCCCACTGACACAGAAAGCACCCCTGGCACACAGCTCCTGTTTACCTCCCTCCCTGGCTGTGACAAGCAGAGCTGCAGCTCGCTGCTGATTGTTCCACCCCGAGCAGATGCTGCAGCCTGAATGAGCTCATTCTGCGCCCGCGCTGCTGTAGGCTGCGCTCCACACTCCTGCTCGGGAAGCTGAAGCCGAATCGTGCTCGGCTAAAAATACCCCCGGGCTGGGGGTGCAGCTCCGTGCGGGAGACAGCCAGGAGCTGCCCGGGAGCTGCCCTCTCACCGCGGCTGTGCCCCGGGGCTCGCCGGCAGGGAGCTGCTTGCTCTCCCGGAGAGCTCAGCTATTTCCCCCCCCCCATCTTTTACAACATCCGTCAGGATCTGTGCCCTCTTGAAGTGCCCCAGCCCCTGGCACCCTGCAGGACCTGCCCCCAGGCAGCAGCCTCACGCTCTGATGCTGCCCCTGCACACCCTGGGGCTCAGGACGATGCCTGGTGGCAGAAGGAACCATCGCAAGGTCCTTCCACGGCCTCTGCCCATCCTCAGCGCCGCAGGGCTCTGAGCACAGCCTCCCTGGAGGTTGCCTTCGCATGGCAGCTCACACAGACAGCCCCCGTCCCAGCACCCCGGCAGTGCCCAGCACCCCTCCACAAGCCTTGCTCCAAGTCCTGAAGGGCTCTGGCTGTGCTGGCACAACCCCTCTGCACCCAGCTCCAGAGACCCAGCACCGAAACAGGTGGCAGCTTTGCTCCCCCAGCTCTCCTGACCCTCACTCCCACTCTCTTTCCTGCCTCCATTATGCAACAGTGACAGAACTCCTGAAATAGCAACTCCAGAGAGACTGCAGAACGCGGCCCTGGCCCCGCAGGCTCTCTGGAGATGCTCTGCCACACACCTGCCTTTACTGAGGGCTTCCTGCAGAGGCCCTGGTGCCCTCCTGCAGCATTCCTGGGGGCTGACACCCAGGGCAGATTCTCAGCTGTCAGATGTTCCTCAGCTGATGGGTAAAATAAGTTGGGTGATGTCTGAGCTTAAAATTAGCTGCAGCATCTGAGCCTCTGCCCTCCCTCCTCTCAGGGCTCAGAGGAGCAGACTAAGGGGAGGCAGCTCCCCTGGTTTACACTGAATGAGGATCTAGAGCCAGTGGAAGGCATCTCCCGAACCAGTCTCCACCAGCAGTGTTCGTGTCCTCTGTCTCTGGCCAAGGAAACAACCCCCTCGGGGTGCTCTCTCTGCAGCCCCCCTCCCGACCCTGCTGAGCCTACAGCCCCCCTGCGACCCTGCTGAGCCCACAGCCCCCCTCCCGACCCCTGCTGAGCCTGCAGCCCCCCGCCCGACCCTGCTGCAGTAGAGGCTTCAGGGCTGCAGCGCAGCACGGGGCAGGTTCCCTGCACATCAGCACCCCCCACCGAGCACCAGGGAGCTCTGCTGCCAGCTGCACCAAGCGAGCAGAAATGCCACCCACAGACACATGCAGCGTGCCCCGAGGCAAGGAAATCTTTGGTCTGGCCACACCAGCGCTCTGCATGGGCAGCCTAAGGACTCCCCAGCTGAACGACAGCAAAGCTCTGCCCCAGGGCCCGCACCTCACTCCCACCCTTGCCCTCAGCATGTTCCCAGCACCCGAGGACAAACTCAAACATGGGAGACCAGAAGCCACTAGAACCAAAACGCACCACAAGACACCAAAGCAGTGCCCCAAGCCTCTGCCCACCAGCGCAGCCAGAGGAGCCCCCAGCTGTAACCAGGATCTTGGGGACCCTCCTCACCCACGGGGCTCAGCTCAGCCACAGCCCCACTGCTCCTGGCAGAGTCACAGCAGAGCCCTCCTGAGGCATCCACGGAAGGATCCAGAGCCAGCTGAGTGCCCAGATGAAGGCAGCCAGCTGTAAGCTGCATGCAGGCATCACCCATCCTGAGAAGCTGAGCTGTGGACTCTGCCCATTCCTTGGTGCTGTGCCAAGGGACCCCCAACTCAGGGCACTCAAACTCTGCCTGTCTGTGGGAGAGCAAACAACTGCCAGCAGCTTCTCCTGTTCCTTGGGACTGGCAGGGGGTCATCAAGGCATGGCACATAAGTGAAACAAGCTGAAGCAGCCTGGGACACTCCAGTTCCCATTCACAAGCAGAACAGGGACCTGGCGTCTTCTTCAGGCTACCCCAAAATGCACTGCCCTGCCTGTGCCCCTGCAACTCACTGATCCTCCTCAAGAGGCTTCAGGAGGAGCCTGAGCAGGGCAGCAGTGGAAAGGCTCCTGCTACTCCTCTGCTCCTGGCAGCCTGCAGGCAGTATCAGGCCAAGGAACCAGAGCCAGGCCAGGGCTGAGACCTTTCTGACTTCTGCCCCCTCTCCATGTGGCACAGTCCAGGCTAGTGCCTGTCCGAGGTGAGCTGGGATGTCCTGCATCAACACACCTGAGCTGCAGCAAGAGCACAGAAAAGGCAACAGCCTGGACCCTCCTCTCACCCCAGCTTCCAGACAAGTCCTGGTGTCCCTTTGGAAGGGGCTCCCACATCCTCCAGAGCTGAAGGAGGAGGAAGATCCAGCCCGAGGCACACAGCACAGAGCTGCCAGCAAATTCTCCCCGGCCAACCCGCAGTGACCCCAAGCTTGCAGAGCAGCTGGGCCCGGGAGAGAGCTGTCTTCATGGGCTGGGAACCTTTCCAATTAATTAAACCAATTAAAACGAGACCCCCGGGAGGCAGAGCAGCCCCTGCAGCCCAGCTGCTGCCCAGCAGAGGAGCTGGCACTGCCACCACCAGTAACCAGAATCAACACCACGGCATCAACCCTAAGGACACCCCCAGTGTGTGCGGCAGCAGAGAATTGTCCTGCGGCTACTGACTGCTCCTGCCCCTCAGGCAGCCCCTGAGTGGGTAGGCTGGCACCCCCCTAGCTGTTCCAGTGCATCAGCTCCCATCACTCTGAGCACAGATTGGCACTTTTGCCAATTTCCTCATCTTCCTAGAGCCACAGAGAACAGATCCAGGCCTTCAGACAAAGGTTTGAGTCCTCAAGCAAAGGATCTGCATCTCGTGGTGCTGCAGCTGAGTGAGCCCAGAGCACAGAACCCTTGGCACAGCCTGGCAGCACTGATGCAGGGAAGGGTCTCACTGCTGCTGGCTTTCCAGAGGAGCTCACCCAACCCCATGCCAAGGTTGCAGCACAGCAGATCCCAGCCTGTGTGCACAGTGGTTTACAAACATCAGACACCTCATAAAGCCTCCACCCACTCCACAGCACTGCACTCACCCTCACTTACAGAGGATCAGTCACACCTGATGTGGGCCAGGGAGGCCACAGCAGAAGGTAAAGCACAGGACTGCCAGGACATGTGTCCCAGCTGGCACAAGAGGAGAAGTGTGCGGGGCCTGAACGTTCTGAGCAAGCAGAAAGAACAACTGGAAGCAACAGAATCATCTCCTGCCCACACATCCCTCTCCCAGCAAGGTAAAAGAGTAACATCCCAACAGCAGTGAGGGAAGCACTGTGACAGCTCCTGCCAAGGCCCTGCATGGCAACCACTCCGGGCACGGCTCTGGCCTCGGGGCACCGACACGGACCCTGCTGCAGAGCCTCCCACCCAGCAGGGCAAAGACCCAGCACTGCCCAGAGCTCCTGCTCCCGTTCTGCCTTTCCCACGGGATCCTCCCACTGCTGTCTGGTTTCCTGCAGTGAAAGCTGGGCAGGGAGCAGGCAGGGTGAGGTGCCCAGCAGCCGACTGCCCTCAGCAGCCTTTCCCCTCCCTGCCAGTACGTTTTGGTAGCCCGGGGGCAGGATGGACTTGCCCAGAAGAGCACAGGGCCCTGCCCTTTGTCACCAGTGGGGGCACAGCAGGGAACTGAGCTCCTTGTAGTGGCATCAGCCAGCTCCTGCCCTGCGCAGCCTTCGGCTGCTGCCAGCACTCAGCAAGGAACACCCGGGGCCGGCAGTGCCATTCTGCTCCTCAGGGCACACTTTCGGTTTTGTTTCCTCCCTCGAATTCCACCAGTGAGCAATTTTCTAGAGCAGTCACCTGGCTCTGGACAGAAATAGCTCTGCCCTCCCCGGTTCCCCAGGAGACCTCCCCGAGATGCTGCAGAGCCAGAGGAGATTCCCACACACTGAGCTCCTCAGCTCCCTGCTGCAGGGACTGCGACGCTCTGCTGCTGGGAGCCGGCAGAGGGAAGCGTGCGGGGAGGGATCCCCAACCCCCCTTCCCCAGCCTCGGCCCACGCTCCCTGCTTCCCCGGGCAAGGTGCAGCAGCAAAGCAGCTCCCGGAGCCTGCAGCAGCTCTCTCGCGGTGACACTTCCCGAGCAGGCCCTGCCCAGCCGCCTGCAGCTGACGTTTTCCGTTATCCGCAGCAGGGCAGAACAAAACCTGCCCCGTGCAGCTTCCAGCGGTGCCAGGGACGAGGGGCTGGGGGCGGCGGAGAAGCAGTGAGGCTCAAAGGGATGAGTCTGGAGCCTGCCTTCTACACGACAGTTTAATGCTGTCATTCTCAGCGGCGGGGAAAACCTCTCTGCAGACACCAGCCCGTGTGCCTTCCGGGCAGGAAGGACTTCAGCTGCATTCCTGGGGCACTCCAGCTCCAGTTGCCGGCCGCAGCCCGACCCCTCCACGGGGGCTGTGCCCTGATGCTGCTGCACAGCGAGGGGGGAGCCCCACTCAGGACAGGCACCCAGCACAGCCCAGGCAAAGCGCCGCCGCAGCCCTGACCCTGCCCCAACAGCTGCCGGCGCTTCCCCGCGGGCCGAGGCTGGGCCCTGCCAAAAGCCTTTGCCCCAGGGTCCGCCCCAGGCAGCGACCAGCCGCAGCCCCTCGGGAGCGCGCCAGGCACAGTACCCCGAAGCCGGCAGCCGCCGCTGTCCCGGGCGCTTGGTGTTGCCCCTGCACAGCTGCCACAGCCCGCGGGAACCCCCGAGGAGGCCGGAGAAATCCTGCCTGTTCACCGGCCCCAGTGCTGACACGTACGGGAAGAACCGGCCAAGCACCCACCCCTCACCGAGGACCCGGGACCTGCCGCCCCGGCCCACCTCCGGCTTCCCCAGCCTCAACTGCCCGCCGGGACCCGGCTCAGGGAGCCCAGCCCTACCGGGGCCACCGGGCGCGACACCGGCAGCCCGCTCCCCTCGCCGCGGCAGCCGCTCTACCTCCGCGTCTCCTCCTCGCTCTCGGGCTCGCCGGGGCCGTCCGGGGCCGCCATGATCACATCGCACTCCGTCGCCGCCGCCATCTTACCGCCGGGCCGGGCTGAGGACTGGCGGCGGGGGCGGGCGCAGCGCCGGAACGGGTGGACCTTCCGCCGACAACGGCGGCGGCGCGGGGAGGTGGGGTTGTCGCAGGAGCCGCCCACCATGGGGAGGCCGGGGCCGGGCACCGAGGAGGAGCTCTGCACCGGCCGTCACCGCGTCCCGGGGGTCCCGGCACGTCTCGGTCCGCCCGCCCGCAGGGGGGCGCTGTAGCCCCGCCGGCCTGCGCCGCGCCGGTTCCGCCGCCGTGTAGGTGGGGCCCCGCGGCCTGACCCCGCCGCTGCTCTGCTCCGGGCGCTCCTGCGGGCGCACGCCTGGGCCGACTGCGGGCACGGCTGCGTTCGTCATCCAGCGTCGCCAGTGTCCCCGTAGGCTTTGTGCCCGTTCCAGCATCGGGCCAGGACGCGGGTGTAAGCACGGAGCAGCGGCAGCTGCCCCCGGCCGAAGCCCTCCGCTGACGGCCGTGTCCAGTAGGCGGATCCGTGCAGCGAGTCCCCGTACGGCAGCATGGGCAAGAGCTGCAAGGTGGTGGTGTGCGGCCAGGCCTCCGTCGGGAAAACGTCCATCCTGGAGCAGCTGCTGTACGGGAACCATGTGGTCGGTGAGTCTGGGGGGGGAACCGGGACGGAGCCTGCCCAAGTTCTGCCCTGCTGCTCAGCCCCGTGCTGGGCAGGGCCTGGCCCCTTGGGCAGGGCTGTACCTGGAGATCCCCAAACGCGCTGGCACAGAGGCAGGAGGAACTCGCTGCCCTGCCCAGGCCACCGGGTTGGGCTGTTCTCCATGTCGTGCCAGGGCCTGCTCCCTGTCGGGGTCCCCATGGCTCACCTCCCCGGCAGGTTCCGAGATGATCGAGACCCAGGAGGACATTTACGTGGGCTCCATCGAGACGGACCGGGGGGTGAGGGAGCAGGTCCGCTTCTACGACACGCGGGGCCTGCGGGACGGCCTGGAGCTGCCCAAGCACTGTTTCTCCTGCACCGACGGCTACGTGCTGGTCTACAGCACCGACAGCAAGGAGTCCTTTAAGCGGGTGGAGCTCCTCAAGAAGGAGATTGACAAGTCCAAAGACAAGAAGGAGGTGAGTACCCCAAGGGAAGCGGCTGCAGGGTGAGATCAGAGCCCCTTTTCCAAGTTGTCACTCAGAGGCTCCTTTTCCCCTTTGTGACAGGGTGGTGGCAGGGGTCCCTATTCCCTGAAACGCTCAGCTGTGGCTGGCTGTTGTCCAGGGATGCTCTCTGAGCATGCAGGTGCTCAGCAGGCCCTTCCCCTTCAAGGCTGCTTTGAGGCTGGCAGGCGCAAACAGGAGGGGAAACTGCCAGAAGGGAGCTGTGGGGGTATAAAACCCCTGAGCATGGAACAGAACTGGGCTGGCCCTGGGGGTCTTCAAGGCAGACCCTGCAGCTCGAAGGCAGGTGCCTTCAGGGAGTCTTCTCACCCTGTTTTGAACAGGTAACCATTGTGGTTTTGGGCAACAAGTGTGACCTGCAGGAGCAGCGCAGGGTGGACCACGAGGCAGCCCAGCACTGGGCCAAGGGTGAGAAGGTGAAGCTGTGGGAGGTGTCGGTGGCTGACCGGCGCACGCTGATCGAGCCCTTCATCTACCTGGCCAGCAAGATGACACAGCCCCAGAGCAAGTCTGCCTTCCCCCTGAGCCGCAAGAACAAGGGCAGCGGCTCCCTGGATGGCTGAGCCTCCTCCTGCATTCCCTCGACACCTCCTCTTCTTCCCCTCCCTGTTCACTTTCACCACCTCCTGCTGAGCCTCTGCGCTGTCAGAGCACGAAGATGGGAGATGGCCTTTGAGGACAAGGGAGGTGTCCCCTGTCCCTGCAGCGGGGCAGGGGCGGCTCTCTTCCCTGCCCAGCCCCTGCGGGTGCTGGAGGGGCTCCGGAACAGGCAGGAGTCCCGGAGGGCAGGCAGCGCGGGGCCGGCCAGCAGGTGGGGATGGGCAAGGGATCAAGAGACAAGACTGCCTCTGGAGCTGCTCTCAGTTTACTGCCACCGTGTGGGCAGAGCCCGGAGTTGGCCCTGCCACCAGCACAGCCGCGGCCAGAGCAGCTGTCCCTTGTCCTGCCCCGCAGACCCAACCGCGGTCCCCAGGCAGAAGCAGACATCCTGCCCAAGGCAGAGCACAGAACAGGGCAAGATGCTGCTCTGGAGGGCAAAGTGCTCACATCCACAATGCTGCAGCCCTCCCTGAGCACAGGCTCAGCTCTCACTGCCCACCTAGCATGGTGCTCACTCTCCTCTCAGAACTGCTGTAAGCCAGGGGAAAGGTGTCCTGGTCCCACCCAGCAGCCCTGTTCCCCCTGGATGTGGGGAAGGAAACTGCCCAGGGAGCCCTGAGTGTTTGTGCCTGTTCCTTTTATTTACTGAGTACCACAAGAGGAGGAGATTTGATTATCAAAATATTTTCCTTTTTTTTTTTTCCAACAGTTTTATACATCAAAAAATATACACTGAGCATGAGAGGAGGGTACTGGCCGAGTCCCTAGAGTCTGGTTACTCCTTTTTTTGGGGGGAGGGGAAGGTCCATTTGGACTCAAGCTGTTCACATCACTCCAAGGGTATTTACAGAGGGGCACAGCTTACGGAGCTATGGCCTAAGCCCTACAACTAGAACTGATCTGCTAAGTCGAAGGCAGTAAATGCTTTGGATAGCACAGGAGCAGGGGCTCTCGGGTGGGGGGTGCCAGAGGGAGGGTGTCTGTACGCAGCTGGTTGCAGTGTGGGTGTTGGGAGGAATGGCTTTCACGGGGTTAAAGTGCCAAGTGTGGGAGTTACCAGGACTCCGCTGCTGCTGGAGCCGGGACAGGGAGCAGCCACAGCTGGCTCCATCTCAGGTGCTTGAGAACAAAAGCAGGGGAATGGCCCCACCAGTGCCAAGCAGCTCCTGCAGACTGGAGCATGGCTGCTCCCCACACTCCTGAGGCTAGGGTGGGCACAGTGAGGGAGGGGGCACAGTGCAGGAGGGGATGTGCTGCCCTCTACTGTGGCCAGGGCTGGGAGCATCCAGTGAGGTGGCCTGGGGCAAAGCACAGTGAGATGAGTAAGGGTATGGCTGGAGCTGGGCTGACCACAGGCTGCTTGGCACTGTGACACTGCCAGAGCTGTGTCCCTCCTGCCAGCACACGCTGCTGGCTCATGGAGTGCAGGCTGCACACCCACCCTGGGCTGTGGGACCAGCTCCCTGTCCCAGCCACTGCTGCTGGCAGCCTCTTCCCCAGGGCTGCTCTCTGAGCCACAGCTCCCAGCATCGATGAAGACCTCTCAGATGTCTCCACCCCAGCTTTGCACTCAGCTCTTCTGGTGCCCCCTTTCCTCCTCCGGGGTGGAGAGGAAATGTCCTGAGCAGATGAATCCATACCCAGGGGCTTCCTCCTGGCAAGAGCACCGCAGTGGCACTACAGGTTGAGGCTGCCCATGGCCTGAGGAACAGGCCCTGCAGACGTGGGCATACAGCCCTGTGCCACCAGGCACTCCTGCCCTCACCCCAGGCTCCAGCTCTGAGAAGCAGAAGCATTTCAGCCACGAGGTGCCCATCGGTGAGTGCCCATTCTCCTTGGCACAGGCTGGGCAGAGTCCTCCTGGAATCTAGGCGCTGCTTTGCGGCTGAGGCGCAAGGGCTGCATGCTTGTGCGTGTGGCTTCCCAGGGACACAAACCCACCTGCTTCTGCCAGGGGACAGGAGGGCACAGGGGCCACAGCAGAGGTCCCTGTTCTGGGCAGGGAGCTGGCTGCGCAGAACCAAGCCTCGCGTTGGGGCTTTGTGCTCCGGGCACCGCTGGCAGGCGAGCACCAAGGGGAGGCGCAGCTGGCGGGGAGCTGCTCCCCGGGATTGCATAGATCTGGGGGGGGTCTTCACTTCCAGCCTGAGCTCCACTTGGGGTGCAGCTTTCCTGTATCCTTTTGCGTCTAGCAGTGCGCTGGGGCCCTGCAGTGCCACAGGTGCAGCGCTCAGGGCAGGTGGGTGCTGGGTATGCTGGGCACAGTGAGAAGCTGCAGCTTCTGCGTCCCTCCAGTGGGTGCCACCTGCTCCTTTGGGCCTGATTGTCCAGGCTGCTGGGGACACTGTCATCAGGAACTGTTGGTAATTCCCTGGAAGCTCCAAAGGAGATGGGTGTGGGGGGCACAGCAGCTGGCAGCAGGGCAAGCAGCACTGCCTTGGCCTGCAGAACCAGGAGTGCCAAAGGGACATTCACAGGCTCACAGCATCGCCCGCGAGGTAGGGGCAGGGCTGTGCCCCGCGGCTGGGATAGAGGCAAAGAGCTGGCACTGGGTCACCTCCTCGGAGAGTCCAGCTCTGCTGTCCTGGCTGGGCTGCAGCAGAGCCTGTCCCTGGCTCTGTGCCCAGGCCATGTGCTTCTGGAGGCCAGGACGGGCAGTGTGCTTTCAGCGGGCAGAGGTGCCAGCCCTGGCCATTGGCTATTGCTCTCGGAGTGAGGGTACAGTCAGTGTGGCTGGTGCCCACCATGGCAGGGGCTCTTTGGCTGGTGGGACGTAGGGGGCTTGTGGGGCACAGGGAGCTGGTGGGCAGCACAGAAGTCCCTGTCCAGTACAGGTAGGTGTGGGGCTGGAGGGGCCACAGCCAGCCCAGTCTGAGAGGGAACTGACAAATTCCCACCTCTGCTGGGGTTGTTTCACCCAGTAAGAGCTGGGCTGAGACTGCCCTTGCAGTTCCCTTCCCCCTGGGCTGGCAGGGCCTGGCTGGGCAGAGGATGGCTCCTTCCCCCAGACACCAGCCCACTCCTCTTCTTCAGTCCGGTGACTGGGAGGATGATGGATAAGGAGCTAGGCAGCTCCTGGCCATGAGTAAGTCCTGATGACTCGGGCATGGTCCTCTCCCATGTGCCACCCGGCCACCCGCTCCTCTGCTGAGCACAGGGCTGGCACGGGCTGGGGGGCAGCAGAGATGCATGGCAGGGCTGGCTGGGCTGGGCTCTGCTGGGGCACCTTCCTCCAGCAGGAGCCGGCTCGAAGCAAAGAAGAAGCTGGGGTTGATGCCTACAGCTATGGTTTCCCACCAGCCAGGCGAGCGCCGTGCAGCCCCCGTGGCACAGGCTGGTCCGCGGCGGCCGGGCCCGGGAGCGGCTCTAGTAGGGCGCAAAGACGATGGGGCCCGGCGTGGGGCGGACGTGGGCCGGCGGCGTCCGGAAGAGAGCTGGTCCGAGGATCGGGGCCTGGAACAGGGTGGTGGCAGCAGCTGGTCTGAGGGCCAAGGGCCCTGGCATGGCGCAGACGGCGGCCGCGGCGAGCGGGCTGGGCAGGAAGCGAGTCGCCAGCGTCTTGGTGAGCTGCTTCTGCAGAGCCAGCTTGGACTGCAGGGAGGGAGGAGGAGGAGGCTGTGAGACATCCACCCGCAGGAGAGCCCCAGCCCGAGTTGCTGTCGGCTGAGCTCTCTGCGTTAACTACAGCCCCTCCACAGCCCGTGCCCACCCCGCGGACCCACTCCCTCAGCTCAGCCCCCCCATGACAGAGCACACAGGGATGCTCCAGCTGTGATGACCTTCCCTATCATGCCAGCCCAGAGCCCTGCCTTGCCTTGCCTCTGCTGCCCTGGCATGACTTCAGCTGCCAGGGTCTCTGCTGTCTGCAGGCAAAGCCCCAGACGTGGTTTGACTGAGCCATGCCAAACCCAAGCATCCAACCGCTCCCGTTTGGAAACCACAGAGCAGGTGGCAGACCCCAGCTGCAGAGGTGTGAACGCTGGTGCCAGCAGGCTCCCAAGTCCTGCCTGTGCTCAGGAAGTTCTGCCCATGCTCCCAAGTCTTTCCCGTGCCCAAGAAGTTCTGGCCATACTCCTGACTCCTGCCAGTGCCCAGGAAGTTCTTGCCCATGCTCCCGATTCCTGCCTGTGCCCAGAAGCCCTGCCTGTGCTTTCCTTCCCACCTCAGCCCACCCTTCCCGAAGGGCACAGCTCTGAAGCAATCATGGAAGCCAAGGGTTTGAGAGAAGCAGCCTCTGTGCCTCTGCCACATGAGGTGGTGACAGAGCAGGCAACAGTGGCTGGCAGGGTGGCAGACAGGTACCTGGAGAATACTCACTGCGAGGGCAGCATTCTTCTGCAGCTTGCTGTAGGGGCTGTACTTGGGCTTGGGAGGCTTCCCTGCCAGTCGGTCTTTGTGCCGCCGACTGCTCATGTGCTGGAGGAAGGAAACAGCTGGGTCAGGGCACCAGCAGGTACCCCCTACCCAAGGGGTCTTCCTGCCTGTGCTCAGTGACCCTCTGGCATTCGCAGGGTGCAGGCCTGGCATTGTCATCGTCACCTGTTTGAGCTGCGTCTCCGAGTTGACGTAGATCTCGCACACCTGGCAGTGGAAGGCTTTATTCTGGATGTTGATGCTGCCCTTGGTGCCAATCCGCTTGGACTTGTGCCCTGCCCGGGACAGGAGCTTGCCCCGGCCCCGCCGCAGCTGGGTGCCATGACCTTCCAGCATCGACTTGTGCTTGGCACCTGGGTGGCAGAGGGACACTCAGCAAACACCGACATTGCAAACAACCCCAGCACCATGCTGAGTGCCACTGCGCAGGAAGGACCCTCCAGCAACCCACCCACCAGTGCTCTGCATCTCCCTCCTGTGGGACCCTGCCACCAACCTGTGCCTGGCAGCACCTGTGGGCAGAGACCAGGGGCTGCCTTGGGGGCCAGAGTCACCAGGCATGCAGCAGCGCATGCCCAAACCCTGCCAAGCTCCAGTGGGCAGCTGCACTTCGTGGGTAGACCAGGAACACTCAGCTTCCCAGAGATCCCCACCACCACAGAAGCTGCTATTTTAAGCGTGTGCCAGAGCTGCCGCCTGGCCCCAGGCGGTGGCACCGTCTGCAGAGCCAGGCACACGTCGCCCACCGCGCTACAGCATCTGAGCTGTGCCCAAGGTCAGAGAGGATCCGGCCACAGATCCAGGAATAGCTCAGCAGGGTTACAGCAGGCAGGCAAGGAGAAACCCGAAATGCTGGCACACCTGGGGACAGTGTGCTCTGTCCTGGCCCTGCCAGCCAGGGGATGGCAGCATGGGGGTGGGCAAAGTAACCCAAGCCCCTGCTAATTCCTTCTGCTTTTTAAGGCATGAAGCAAGGAGGCTGAGCCCAAGCGGCAGCCGCGGAGCGGCGCAGGCCTGGAACTGTTTGTTTGTTTGTCCTTTTTCCCCAAATCAGCTCCGGGATCCGTAACTGGAGCTGACAACAGCACAAGGGCAGGGCTGCAGCTAAGCCGCAGCGGTGACCTGAGCTGAACCACGGCTGCTGCTGCTGCTGCTGCTGCTGCTGCTGCTGCGGCCGGGGAAGCTGGACCCCAGCTCTTGCTCAGCTGAGGGTAAGACGCCCCTTCCCTTTAAACCCAGGGTGTCTGCCCTTGTTCAGCATCCTCCAGAGGAAGGAGTGAGTAGGGAGCTGGCTTTGTAGAGCCACAGACCCCTGAAGGTGAAAAGCCCCTTCCCTTTAAACCCAGGGTATCTGCCCTTGCTCAGCATCCTCCAGAGGAAGGAGTGAGTAGGGAGCTGGCCCTGTAGGGCTGCAGACCCCATTGGAGATCCCCCACACTGCCATAGAGGTTCTGGCTGCCCACTCCTTCCACCCAGCTACCCCCAGGTTTCAGGGTCACCCTTGCAAGCCCCCAGCACTGCCCTGCCCACGAATGACCTCTGCTTGCTACTGGGCTCCAAAGCTCCTTAGGGTCCCCAGGGGCTCCTCAAGGTGAGCAGGAGCCCAAAGCACAGGGCTGACCCCAGGCTGCAGGAGGTGCTGGCACTCAGACTGCTGCCAACTTGGAGTCAAACTGCCACGGAATGTAAAGCAGCCTCCAATCACTTGATTAAATGTATCTGAAACTGCCTTCAATTAAGAGCCAGGAACAATGAGGGTGCGTTTGACCTTGCCAGTGCTTGCCCCATAGGCCGCGGTTCAGGTGCAGCTTCCCCCCCACCCCCACTGCTCCCTGCACGCTGCCTGAAAGAACCTTTGTTAATTACAGCAAGGTTCATTAACGCTCGCTCGGCACTTCCATGCCGGGCCGGGCAGGAGCGGTGGTGGCAGGGTCCTGCGTGGAGCCCGGGAAAGAGCTGCGAGGGACCTGTCGACCTGTCCCCGTGTCCCTCCCGTCCCCGTTGCCCTTACCGGTGTTGTGAGCCTGCAGCTGGGACAGGGAGTTGACAGTCACTTTACAGGTGTGGCAATACAGCTGCTGCTTGCTCCTCTTCCCCTCCTTCTCGCTCTCGGGGGCCGAGCTGATGCTGCTGCCCGACTCGGCTGCCTGTGCCTCGGCCACCTGCGCGGTGGAGGAGGAGGCCACGCTGGTGACGTCCGAGGTGCCCTCCGAGAGCTCTGAGGCCAGCGGGGAGCCCAGCGGGGCGACACTGCCCGACAGCTCTGCAGGCAACTCCTCGGTGCTGGGCATTGCTGCCAAGGTGCTGCACTCACCCTCTGGCTCTGGCAGCCCATTGGCTTGAGCTGGCAGGAGGGAAAGGAGGGAAACAGAAAGAAATGGGCAGAAAGGGAAAGTTCCCTGTGCCTGGTGAGGTTTGCTGGATCTCAGAGTGCTCCTGGCCTCCCCAAGACCATCTCTGGCTCCGTCTGCTCGCGCTCATTCCTGTGGATGGTTCTTGCCAAGGTCTCTCCGTTACCTCCGTTATTGGTGGCTCACAGTAGCCTGGTGAGCTCCAGCACTGCCTCAGCTCAGGGGGATCTGGCTCCCACCAGCACCTGCCCCATGGAGCAGCAGAGCCCTGGGATGGGCAGGGAATGTGTCTGCCCCTGCAGCCCCCAGAACACCTCCCAGAGACACCAAATCAAGGGCAAACACACAACATTTCCCTGCCAGCTGCAGGACACAGCACCAGGATCCTCCTGGACACCTGAACTGCCCTGGCTCCTGGGCTGGATTTCCGGGTTGGGAAGCAGCTCATTTATGAAGGCTGGCAGTGGTATTTACACTGTGCCAACCACAGCCCTCCTCTGCCCCACCAGCGCCCGTGGCTGGGTGCTCAGACTCGAGGCTCACTGTGGATTTAATGAGCTCTCTGAGATGCTTCAAGGCTGCCGCTGGCAGCTGCCCAGGTCGCTCACTCCTGTCTCAGGCTGCTGGCTCAGGACTCCCCATACCCCTTACTCACATACCTGTGCTGCTGGGCTCTCCACTGCCCTCGGGGCTGGGGGTGAAGTCGGCTGAGCCATCCTGCCCAGCAGCCACCACCACTGCCCCTGCTGCCTTCTGCTTGTTCTTCATGGCCTCAATGGCCTTCAGCCTCCGCGCATGCTTGTGGCCCTTGTAGTGAGCTTCTGCCTGGTTCTGGAGAGAGGCAGACAGGGACAGCTCTGGTCAGATGGATGGGCAAGGGCTCAGCCTCAGACACGTTTCCAGTGCAGCCAGCTCCCTGGTGACATTCACGACCAGGGCACCCTGGAGGCGGTGGCTTTGGCTGGGTGCAGCACAGGGCCACATCCCTCCCCCTGCCAGACTGCTCCACGCAGGATGGATCCGGCCGAGGTCTGGCTGGGCTGCATCATCACCGCACTGCTTGGCAAGACCAGGGCCCTGCTCTGATCAAATGCATCCAGACACTTCTAAATGGAGCTTTCAGGCAAAATTTATGGCTTCAGCAGCGTGCAGGGGACTGCTGGCTGCAAAAATGAACTGCGAAGGGAGGCTGGGGGCAGGCCTCGGCTGCCTTCGTAACCTCGCGGCTGCCCAAGGCGCCGCTCACGTTCCCAGCTTCTTTCTCCCGGCCAAGGCTGAATAATGAAGCGCTTGGGGACAGGCTCCTGCCTGCACCCAACTGATAACAAGGCAGACAAAAGCAAAACCCCAGCAGTTGCGTGCTCGGCGGCCAGGGACAAAGCTGCATTGTCCCCAAAACCAGCCGTGGCTTGGCAACTCCTGGGGAGCCGATCCAAGGGGAATAAAGACACAGCACCAGTGAGCAGCACGGATGCATTAGCACGGCGTTCTCAGAGGCTTCCCGCGAGTGACAGGACGAAGCATCCCTTCCCTCCCCTTGTGGCTTTCCAAGGGCTGGGAATGGTGTCCGGGGCTTGCAGCACCAGCTGGGACGTGGGAAAGTGCAGAGCCCACCCGAGCGTGGGGCCTCATTAGCAAACGCAATCAGCTGCCCCCCGATAGCAGCGCCGGGACGGGGCTGGGCTGCAGCCTAAGTAGGTCACCGGCACCACAGCCGCGCGGGGACTCGCGTGGTGTGCGAGGAGCTGTGCAGGGCATGTTGCTGGTGCCAGGACCAGGGGGCACAGGGGCAAGGACGGGCAGGGCCGATCAGAGTGGTACAGGATGCCCAGGAGGGCAGTGGGAGTGTGTGGCGGGACCAACACCCCCCGGCACCGTGCTTCCAGCTGGGGTGCAGCTCGGATGGGCAAAGTGATGTTTTTCCCTGGTGCTTTTCCCAGAGCCGCTTGGTTGCGGAGCAGAAAGATTCAGCCTAGAAAGGCAGATTTTTGCTGGCGCAGCAGCAGCAGCCCCAGGCTCTGCTGATGCAGCTCGGTGCCAGCAGGGCCAAGGCGCAGCGTCCGAGTGGCTGCCGCCGCCTGGGGATAGCTGAGAGCAGCTCACGGCAGCACACCGAGCACACTGGGAGCACACCGGCAGCACACCGAACAAGGCAGCAGCTCTGGCAGAGGAGTCGCTAGGGCAGGGTGCCAGGGTCCCCCAGCGCTGCCTCAGTCCCCAGGAAGGGAGAGCCAAGCCCAGGAGATGCTCTGGGATGGCAGCTCCATAGGTAATGCTTGTACTCAGGGTCCTGCAGGAGCAGGAGTAGGTGAACTTGTGCCCGTGTGAGCCAGACCAGTCCCAGCAAAGGGCCCTGAGCTGCTGCCCAGGCTCAGGAGGCTCTCACTGCTCCAGTCCCAGACCTGCTGCCAACAACCCCCATTCCACTCCTGCCAGCCCTGAGCCAGCATGCCCTCTCCAACCCTTTTACCTGCATTCCCCACAGGCAGCATGCTGGGGATCACTGTGGGGATCAGCAGGCACCTCCTTCTTGCCCTCTGCAAGATGCTTGATTACCTCAGAACAAAGGCTGGGGGAAGAGCCTCCTGCCACAGCAGAGCTCTGCCAAACCAAGGCAGGGAAGATTCTCCTCAGCTCCCAAGGACCAGACATGAGCTGCCCAGGCTGATAAAGCAGCTCAAGCACAAACACCGAGACGAAGGCAGCAGGGACTAGACTTAGACCAAAGAAGAAGCAGACAAACAGGACCCAGGATCACCTGGGCCCACGGGCACAGAGATGGTGGTGAAAGCACCAGGGCAGGCACAGAGCAAGGGCGGGCAGAGTCTCAAGGAGCTGCTGCCAGTGTGATGCCCACCCTGTGGGATGCTCCTGCGTGGCTGCAGCCCCAGCACGGTCACCCACCCAGCCCCCTGCCCACTCACCGCTGAGTTGAAGCGCAGGTGGCAGATGTTGCAGGAGATGAACTGCTTCTTCTTGAGCGGGGTGGGCATGCCGAAGGTGTGGCTGATCACTGCCTTCTGCACCGGGTCCATCTGCAAGGGGAGGGAGGGCAGCTGGGTGTCACATCCTGATGGCCACCCTGGCGTGGCACCGTGGCCCAGCGATTGCCCACACCCACCACAGAGCTGCCGCAAACACCAGCAGAGCTCATGCCCTGGGGGAGACTCTGTTCTGCTGTGGTCTGGCAGAGAGACTGAAGCCGCTGCTGGGCACAGCCCATGGGCACCAATCTCCCCAACATGTGCTCTCATCCCCTTCCCCCACCACAGACACCAGGTGGCAAATTATCAGGTTCAGTTTGAGCTCCCAGCTGCTGCACTCGACCTCCCCGTGCCCGGGCAGCCTCCCCAGAGGCTTAGCAGGACCAGAGACCACTCAGATGAGCAAGTGGGCACTAATCCTTCACATGCCCTCAGCAGGGAGCTGAAACCTCCCCCCACAAAGCTGGAGGTGGGAGTGGAGCCACACAGGTCTGATGCTTGCCCAAGTGACAGGATGAGAGGAAATGGCCTCAAGTTGCCCCAGAGGAGGTTTAGGGTTGGAGACGAGGAACAATTTCTTCCTCTTGAGGGTTGCCAAGCCCTGGCTCAGGCTGCCCAGGGCAGTGGTGGAGTCCCTAATCCTGGAGGGGTTTCAAAGCCGTGGTGCTGAGGAACAGGGTTTGGTGGTGACCTGGCAGTGGTGGATGGTCAGGCTCAACGATCTTAAAGGTCCTCTCCAACCAAAACAGTTTCATGATTCCACGATTTCCCAACTTGTGCAGCCCCAGGTACCTCAGTGGGTGTGCAGAGGGACACAGCAGGTCTGGTTCCCCGCATCCGCCCATAGCCCCTTGGCACGGGCAGTGCGGGGGCTTGGGGCAGATGCGTGCCGGCTGCTGACAGCCCCTGGCGCTTCTATCCCTCCCCAGGGCTCGGCGTCACTGCTCGGTCCGGGCAGCAAACTTGTTGGCAAAGCCATAATTGTGTTAAACAAAATGCATTTATGGGGGGGGACACACAGAAGAATCAGCCTTTGTCTGAGCGTGGCTCCCATCTATAATGCAGGCATTGTGCCCCTGCCCCGTGGCACCGCCAGATTATCTTATCTGAGTGCTGCTGTCAGCAGCGCCGCGGGCCGCGGGCGATCGCCTTTCTCTGCAGAGCTCTCTGGCGGCTCAGACAGGTGCATCAGTCCTGCCGGCACATGCCTGGACAACAGAGCTATTATCTAGAGCCCGGATTCCTGCCCAGGAGTGAGCGGAATGGTGAGCAGGTGATTAATGCGGTGCCTGTTTGCGGGCAGTTTTTGCTCACTGCCCTGGCATATCAGTGCAGAGGTGTTCGGGGTTCCAAGGAGACCCGCAGGGAGCTACAGATGGCAAAGATGCTGCCCTGACAGCAAACAGGGCTCTGTGCTGCAGGCAGCAGCAGAGTAGGGCTGCTGGTTGTTTTCAGAACCCACCTTCTCCACACAGCTCAAACCTTCACAGCAGCAGCAGATGCCAGGGCCCGGGCAGCAGCTCCCAGAGATTCATTCACCTCTGAGCACTGGGGCACGAGCAGGGTGAGGGGCAGAGGAAAGGGAAATGCCAGCACAAGGATTCAAAAGCTGCTGAGGACCATTCTCAGCCTCCTTGGTCATAAGCCTTTACACCCCCATGGTTTTGCCAGCTGAGGCTGGTGCAGCTGGTGGCCATCGCTGCTCCTGTATCCCAAAGCAAGCACCATGTCCTGAAAAGCCTTTGGGCACCCAGCCCCTGCTGGAGCTCACCAAGAGGCTCAGTGAGCTCCTGCCAAGGCTGTTCTTGCTCTCTCAAGCACCCTTGGTGAGCACTTGGTGGCATGCAGGATGCTCTGCTGAAGGCCCAGCCCAGCTCCATCCAGCCTATCCAAAGCCTGGAGACCATCTGAGAGCCCCTGTGCTCCTCTCCGAATGAAATTCCCAAAATCCCAGCCAGGTGAGGTTGCAAGGGACCTCCAGAGCTCACCCAGTCCAATCCTCCTGCTCCAGCAGTGCACCCACAGCAACTTGCTCAGGAGCACAATGCCCAAGTGGGTTTGGAAGCTCTCCAGAGAAGGAGACTCCACAACTTCTCTGGGCAGCCTCTCCAAACACGCCATTGCCTTGCCCCCACCACTATCTCAGAGAGGAACGAGACACACACACACACACCCCAGCCCTCCCCGGGGGCTGGCAAGGGGCTGTGACACAGCGGTACCTACCGGTGCCCGCAGCTATGGGGGGGGTGAGGCTATTCCTAAGCGATTCCAGCAGAGCTGACCAGACAGGCTCTGGGCACCATACGCTCGGAGAACAAAGATCTGAGCTTTATAGTCCATTGGCATTGACTCACTTGGCTTTATTTATCCCTGGATGTTCCTGCCGATATAAATAGAGCTCCCTGCTCGGCTCCCGCCTCCGGGGTCAGCACCGGGAATTCACAGGGACACAGCATCCGCTGGGATGGCGGCTCCTGCGGGGGTCTGCGAGGAGCTGCTGGCTCCTGGGAATCTGCAACAGCTGGAGAGGACCTGCCGAGCACGGCCCCTTCGGGTGGCACTGGGAGGTTTGCTCCCTGTTGCGGCTGCTCCCAGTGGCAGCAGAGCTTAGCTTGTGAAGGTTTTGCTCGCCCCAGAGTAAAACATCTGCTGGGTTCATGAGAGTTTCGTGACCTGCTCAGGGTGCAAAGTCTTCTGCTGGGCAGTGGCAGAGAGCTCCTGGTCTGCAGGACAGCACCGAGCCCGGCTCAGCGCCACCAGCAGCCCCGGGGAGCAGAGGCAGCCTCCTGAGTTCTCCTCACAGCAGCTCAGACCTGGCAGCTCCCTCTGAAACACTCTGAGCTGACACCTGCCCCTTAGACGACCCTGAGCTTCAGCTGCCGAGCGGAGCCTCTGCCCTGGCACCCTGGGCTGAAAAAACTGGAGCTGCCAGCCTGGCTGCAGGGCACGGGGTGCTGGAGCCCTCACAGTGCCACCCTCAGCCTCCTCTCCAGCACAAACGCATCCAGAAGGGGCAGGTCCCACCTCAGACCACCCAGCACCAAGTGCGGGGCTTGGGTCGGGGCTCAGAGCAGCTTACCCAAGGTGCCTGCACAGCCCGGGTGGCCAGCCTCAAACATCTCCATCCCCACCGAGCCCGGACAGCAGCTCCAGTAAGCGCCAGAGATCCCTTTCTCAAACGATTATTATTAGTTATTATTATTATTTTCATAGCAACAGGGCTCTGGAGGGCACGTACCAAGGCAGGGGCTGGCGGGAGCCAGGCAGAACAAACAAGTCAGCTCCTGACTCCAGCGACTAAAAAAAGAGAGCTCAGACAAAGAGCAGCAGCGCTAATGGCATCCAAAAATCCTCCTCTCCTGTGTTTCTGCTTGTTAGCAGAGGGGAGGGGCAGGCGAGAGCCCAGCTTTGGAGGAGCTTACAGGAGTTAGAGAGCTGAGTCCCATTCAGCAGCCACAGGAATCCTCTCTTAATGTCTGCACTGCCTTTGAAGATCTCCGCGATAATTTGCACCTTCCGCACACGTTAATCCCAAAGCCACTTACAAAAGGCCTGCGGGCGAGCGCGGAGGGAGCTCAGGAAATTCCCATTTCCAGGCTCACGAGGGTATAAAAGGGGCATTTACCAAACGCAGAGATGCCCACCCTGCCTCTGCTGGGAGAGAGGGAGGAGCAGCCTCGGGTCTTGCTCCTGTTCCCCACCGCTGCTCCCCTCAGCAGAGCAAAACCTGCTCCTCGGTGATTCCAGCAGCATCACAGGCAGCTAAAACACCAAGACAGGGACCCACAGCATGGCAAAAGAGGGGCTTCAGGAGCAGATCCCAGCCCTCCCATCAGTTGGAAGCATGGGGGAGACCCTGGATGGACACAGACCCCATCTGGATTGAGGTCACCTAAGGAGAGCAGCACGGGGAGGGAAACTCCATTTCACACCTGAGACTGTTGTACATCTTCAGCCACATCCATGGCACTTCAGGTGCAGACATCTCCAGACACACTGAACTACATGACCCAAGCACCTGGTCCGGTGGTTCAAGGTTGGGGGCCTAGAGCCCAACCAGGCAGTGGGAGAAGTCCCATAGCAACCAGGCTCTCCTGACACTCACAGCCACGCAGCACCAGCCACGTTCCCACCTTCTCTCTGCTTTCCTCTATTTATTTTCCATCTAAGCAACTGCTCTCCAGAGCTACTTTATTACTATTGATTCCAGCAGCAAAAGCCAGTTGATCTTGGTTAAAATGAACCATCTTTGAATTCTGGTCCAGAAGGGCAATGGCTGGACAGGAGCTGCTCCCAGCTAAGAGCAGGGGCACTGCTCTAGCATCCAGTAGGCTGTAGTGATTCAACCAGAAATTATCTGGCAAGGTATAAGGAGTGGTGCCTGGAGAAGAGCTGCTGTGGGCAAGGAGGAGTCTGGCAGCTGATACCCACCCACCCCCCGAGACTTACCGTGTTGAAGTTGGGGAAGAGGTTGAGCGGTGATGTCCCGTTGAGCCTGAAGGTCAGAAAGTGCTTGATGTCCAAGGGGGGGTGAAGGGGACGGCCAGGGATGGGCAACGACGCTAAGAGGGGGCTGCTGTGTCCGGAGGGACCTGGCAGGCAGAGGGGAAAGAGCAGTGTTAGCAGCCGTGGCCTCTGCTGCAGTGCAGGGACATGGCACACGAGGACAGAGCATGTAGGCAATTGGCATGCAGGGCCCTCTGCTGTGGGCTCTGGACCCTCTTCAGTGAAAGGATGGCCCTGGGCACCACTGCCTCTTGGGCTCAAAACCAGCTGGGGGTCTTCTCGGCCACCTGGGCACACACTGTCCCATCTTCAGCTGCTGTGGATCAGCACCCCCAGCTCCTTTTCCTCCAGGCAGTTCCCAGACACTGGCCCAAGCCTGGAGTGCTCAGGAGGTTGTTGTGACTCGGCACTTGGCCTTGGTGAAACTCACCCCATAGACCTCAGCTATATGATCCAGTCTGGCCAGAACGAAACACTGGCCAGGGCCCACGGTCACCAGGGTACACAGTCACCAGGAGCCAGGGTCACCAGCGTGGGTTTGGGACAGTGCCAAGACGCTTGCCCCACTCAGTCCCCTGCACCCCAACACTGCCCATGCAGGACGAGGACTTCCCACTGGAGGGGAGCAGCTGAGCGCAGGAGCTGAGGCAGGAATGTGAAATGCAAAGTTCGGAGGATGTTCCGTGGCTGAGCAGCGCAGGCCCCGCGGGCACCAACGACCTCTTTCTGGGAGAGCGCACACGGGCGGCTCTGCAGCAGCTCCGGAGCCGTCCCCGAGTCAGGGCTGACTCCGGGGGAAAATTACATCTTGCTTCACCAGGCGTGAGCTGATCGAGTTAATTCCAGAGTCACCCAGGAGGGAAATCTGCGAAACTGCCCGAAATAAATAAATAAGGTCCCAGCCACGGCGAGCAGGGAGGGGCCAGAGCCTGGGTGAGCGCCGCAGTTAAACCTTCTGAGGCGTGAAGCTGCGCTTCTGCCTCCAGTCAACTCAGACGGCAGCGGCCGGCGCCTGGGGAGATGCCCCCAGGGACACCCCTTCCTGGCCCACACAGGCAGCAAGGACCCCACCACAAAGGGTTTGGGGCTGCATCGCCAGGGTTTGCGATGGCCGTGGTCAGGGCACTCGCACCACCTGCTCCAGCCCCCAAAGTGCAGCTCCGAGACCGTGCTCCATTTAGCACTGGGAGGAAGAAGACGGCAGGTGGTTGCCACCTCCCCATCCTCCGGAGCCCAGTAAAGGCGTTTGCAGTTCAGCCAATACCACAGTGCCAGCCAGACCCGGCTGCTGCCACCTGTCCCCGTGACTGAGTAGCCGGAGCAGTTCCTGCACCGTGTGGCTGGCCCCAGGGTGCTGGGGGGAACACAGAGGTGGTCAGTGCCCACAGCAGCTGCAGCCCACCGATGCGTGAAGGAGGCAAGCCCCAAGCTGCTCTGGCACATCCTTGACCCCACATCTGTGGATCAAACACAACCTTGGGCTGTGTCTGCAGCCAGGGCAAACCAGGAGAGAGCCCAGAACCCCAGCTGGGACAGGAGCCTTTGGAGGGGGCAAAACCTTTCCCTCATGGTTCTGCCCAGGACAAGATCCCCATGAGCAGGACAGGGGTTGAAGGCCTCCAATAGCATCATCATCCTCATCCAGGCACCCCGTGAAGAGCAGCCACAGATCTGCAGCCGGCAAAAGGAGGAAAGCCAGAACCTGCCACAGAAGGGACAAGTGGCAGCTGGCACAGGGCATCCACCCCATGCTGTTCGGGCACCTTCCCAAGGTTACGACTGTGCCACTGAGGCTCCTGCCTTACCTTTGCTGCAGGGCAGATTCTAGCAGCAGCTGCAGGCTGTATTTTTAGGTATTAATTAGACACTTAATTAAGGGGATTTGCTCTGGGGAGAGTGGCAGGGCCCCCAGGTCTGTATAGAATGACACGACCTTAGCCAAGGTGACAGCCATGGCCACAGCAGGGTAGGCTCTGCTGTGAATGGCACCCCCAGATGCTTGGTCTGCAGCTTTGGAGCAGGGCTGGCCTCTCCCACAGCACTGCCTGTGGCTCTCTCCCCTTTTTGGCAGAGGACACCCCCCCAGCAAATAGGCTGCTGCAGCACTGCAGGGTCTGCTGGGCTGGGATTTGGGGCTCCAAGGAGCATTTCCAAGGGCTGGCACAAGCAGGGGAGCACAGGAGCAGCATGTTCCCACCACAAGCACCTGCTGGGGGTTTGTTTCACCCTCCCAGCTCCACAGAGAGGATGCACAGTTCTTAACCCAGCACTCAGGCCTGACCAGAAGATGCCAAACCACCCACTGGCACCACTGCAGTGCCGTGCATCTCCCCCAGGCTCAGCCTGGAGCCACCAGCTCAGCCCCAGCCCAGCTCCTGTCCCACAGGCACACGACTCAGAGGGGCTCCTTGGAATTTACAGACCTGTCTCACTCCTTCATTTCACCAAGGCCACCCAGGGCCATGCCTGGCTGCCGTTCCCAGCCTGTCCTCACCACCTCTTCCCTCCACGCGGCGACTGCACTCCTGTCGGCAGCAGGTTTGCTCCCGGGTGCCCCGGAAGGCACAGCACAGCCAACTGTTGTGCTCGAGCAGCAGGCTGTGAGAACCTCTACCAAACACTTCCGAGAGCGGCAGAGCCAACGCTGAGGGGGCTGCCAGAGACCCCTCCCCACAGCCGCCGGCTGCTTGGCAGAGCATCTGGCACCGTCTGCGCGGCACAGATGGAGACGGAGCTGTTGGTTCGCAAAGGAGCCGTCTGGCTGCCTCCCGTTGGAGGTGTCCTCAGCAGACTGTGGTGGTGGCTCAGATTTCTTACCCAGAGCTTTCAAGCTTTTGTCCCTGACCATGCAGGAGCTGAATTCGCTCCTGCCAGAAGGCTCTGGGAAATGCATGTGTGCTCCCTGACGCCAAAGGCTGCCAGCAGCAGAAGAGGAGCAGTGCTTGGGGACAGCGCTGGAGACATTCACAGAACGGGAGCAGCCCCAGCACTGCTCAAGGATGGACCAGTCATGGACAGACTGCACCTTGGTGGACTCTATGAGCAACCAGACTCAGGAAACCCAACCTGTATCTCAGCACAGCACATCTGTGGGCCCCAGAGACAGCAATGCTGTAGTTGCCCCAGCATGGTTGGGTTTGCTCCAGACCCCAGCAGTCTCCCTTCCTTTGTCCCTGCTGCAGGCACAGGGCACAGTGTCCCCACGTCGTAGCCAGGTACCCTTGACACCTCCCGTGGAGCATGGAGGGACCCCAGGAGTCTTGGCAGCCGTGAAGGCTGAGCATTGCTCCAGGGCCACCCAGGCCACTCCCAGAGCTCAGGGTGCCTGTCAGCCAGGGCTGCGGCAGAGGAGGGAGAACAAAGACTATGAACCCCCTCCATGCCCTTTGGTGTTGCTGTGGCACAAGTCCCAACCAGAGACAACAGCACAGGACCAATGAGGACCATCAGTGCTAGGGCCATTGGGGTCAAATCCTGCTGGACACGGACCCGGATGGTGTCAACTTACCCAGGGCAGGAGCACAGCCGGATCCTGGGGGAGGACGCGGCGCTGAGCGTGGCACTGACGCAGGGCCTGGGGCTGTGCCGGCGCCGCGGCAGTGACATGGCTCAGAAGGGTCTCCTCACCCACCCCTCTCAGTGAACACCAGAGCAGCCTCATACCACCAGGACACACCGAGCAGCACCTCCCTCCGGCTCAGCACCCTGAGACCTCAGCAGCAGCAGAGCCTGAGCCCCCCCACTGCAGGTGCTCTGGGGGTAAGGAGGGTTTGCTCCCAGCGCAGGTCTGTCCCCAGAGCAGATCTTAAAAGCCTCCTCCTCGCGTTGTGAGGCCGCAGAGAGCTGGGAGGGAGCATGGGGACATGGAAAAGACAGGAATGCACTTGGTTTTGGACCCTGCTTATGATTTATTCTGCCACTGCAAAAAACCAAAGCAACGTCCCTTCCAAAATCTCTGCACTTCGGAGCGCAGGCAGAGGAGGACAGAGCTCTGCAATAGATATTTATATAGCTTTGTATAAATACACACAGCCACACCTGCACACCTGCTGCACGCCAGCACTGCGCAGCCTCTGCGCTTGCAGCATCGTTCCCTGAACCTCTTGCTCTTGAAATGATCCTGACTTGATGCCATGGCTAAAAATACTCCCTGCTGGGCACAAGGAGAACCAGCACAGCCTCAGTGGGCACCCGGGGCGTGCACGGGGCTAGGAGGATGCGCTGCCTTTGCTGCATTCCTCTGCAGGCTCCGAGACAGCACTCATCAGACATTTCTGCAGAGGAGGGCACGAAGCTGCTGGGCACTGATGTGCGAAGGGAGCGCAGCACTGGAGGGGATTTGCCTTCAGCTCCCCGAGACCCAGGAACAGCAAACCCTCGGGAAGTTTCTCGACACTCTCTGGGCACTCAGCAGCCCCAAGATCTGATGGATGTCCTGGGGGGCAAGGGAGGGCAGGGCACGGGACCAGCCTGGCTTCGTTAAGGATCTTTGTTCCTCTTCTCAGCACGGAGCAGGTCACCATCCCCCAGCAGCCTGCCTGTCCCGGTGGTGAGCAGTGATGGGGAAAGACCAGCGATGGGCATCAAACCTGTGGCTGCCCGCAGGACCGGGCTCCCTGCCCGCAGGGCTCTGCCGTTGCCAGCACCACTCACTTCACTTGCGCCACAACGAAGCCGGACTCCCTCATGCCCTCATAGTACTCGATGGCCAAGGCGAAGTCGAAGTCGCTGAGGGCCGGCCCGTCCACGGCGATCTTCACCAGGTCGGAGAGCTTCTGGGCCCCCGTGCGCCGCGAGCGGCCGCGCCGCAGCAGCTCCCGGCCCCGGCTGATCTTCTCGGACAGCACCGAGCCCAGCGGCAGCGCCAGGGCGATGGCGGCGAGCACGGCGAAGTCCGGGAAGAGCTCATGCATCTCGGAGCTGCTGTAGACCAGCTTGCCGCAGAGGTCCTGGAAGGAGAGCTGCCCGAGGCTGAAGACGATCCGCTTGAAGAGGGGGAAGTCGCTGAGGGCTCTCTCGCTCACCACCACCCGCGAGTAAGCCTGCAGCAGGAAATTCAGCTCGCTGACCCCATAGCTGCCAATGTCCTCCAAAGACTGGGGGTAGCACTTGGGGTTGAAGATGGCCGAGAAGGAGCTGACAGCCTCCAGGACGCTGCTGGGGAACCTGTCCAGCAGGTTGCCTCTCACGCTTTCCAGGTAGCTCTCCTTCAGGTGCTCAAAGTGCTTCAGGTGCCCCTTGGAGCAGTTGGCCAGCTCCACGCCCTTGTAGTAGAGGCGACTCTCGCCCTCCTGCTCGCCCTGCGGCTGCTCCTCCAGCTCACTGAGGAACTCCCGCAGGTTCTGGCCACTGGTGCTCTTCTGAGCCTGCAGGGTGGTGGCCGTGGCGCAGACAATGGGCTTCAGGACAGAGAGGTCCAAGTCCTCGATCTGGAAGAAGCGGCTGAGCTTCTGGAAGATGGGGAGGACGTCCAGGAGGATCTTGGTGAAGGCCACAAATTGGAACTTCTTGAGCTCTTCACAGAGGCCAAGAGCCACAGGCGACCGCTCCGCCTCGCTCTGCAGCAGCGGCACCAGCGTGGGCCAGGAGGCGTCGATGGCCTCCACGGCTGGGAAAACAGAAGTCCAGTGGATGGCTTTGGGGCTCCCAAGGTCTATCTCACAGAGGTCCAAGACACTCTGCAGCTCCTGCAGGCCACTGCTTCCCCCGCTGAAGCTGGAAGAGAGCCTGTACACAGCGTCCAGGGTGGTCTCGTACTTCTGGAGGTACTCGATGCTGACGACGCCCTGGGGGGGCAGCAGGGAGCTGCCGTGGGACAGGCAGGGCAGCTCCGTCAGCAGCGGGCACAGGGAGGTCAGCGCAGTGCCCGCCCCGCTCGGCCGCTCAGCCAGCAGCGAGGCACTGTTGGCGCTGAGCCAGGTGATCTTCATGGTGGGGATGCCAAAGGCGTGCATCACCTCGCCCACCTTGCCCGCCACCGTGCAGGCCTCCCCGGTGGGCAGCTCGAAGCTCCCCAGGAAGGTGGCGCTGGTCTGCCCGTTGCAGGGGGAGACGGTGGTGGTGAACATGGAGAGGCTGCGGTGCTGCAAGACGTCCACCATCTCGTCCACCACCAGCCCAACGAACGGAGAGGCTTTGATCCTGTGCCTGTCCTCGTTGTGCAGGACCTTGGCGATGGCTGCCTGAGCCGGGCAAGGGGGCACGGGGCGGGCAGGGAGGGAAAGAGAAACACAAATGAGCTCCAGAAGCAGGGGGGAGATGCCCAGCACCCGGCACAAAGCAAGCTGGAGGGCTCTGGCTCCTGGTGTCCCCGAGAGCAGCACCAGGTCCTGATGGGAGGGGAGCCCTCGGGCAGATACAAGGCACAAACAAGCTTCAACTCCTGTTCTCCTGCACCATCTCCTCCTGCTCCTGCCCTGCAGCCCCAGCACCCAGCAAGGCTGCAGAGAGCCCAGAGGTCCCTGTGCCAAGAAGGGGGCTGGTGCTCCACGGCTTCATCAGGACCAGGCACTACCAGGGCAGCACCAAGCCACCAGCCCCTATCCCTGAGCCCCTGCCTGTGCTAGAAGCGAACTAAAAAGCCACCAGCACATCACCTTGTCTCAGACCTCAGCCACTACATTGGGGTTTATGAGCTCAGCAGGGATAGGAGCAGCAGCAGAGGGCTGTAGCATCTTTTCCTTCTCCACTCCATCTTCCACATCCAGGAGGGGAACACCCCCGGGTGTGTGAACACTGCCTGTGGCATTCCAGGCTGAGAAACCCAATTAGTGGCTTTAGCCAATCTGCAGCAAACTGAAACTCTTTAGAGATCTAAAAAGCCTGGCAAGTGGCCAAGACTCACTAGAAATTTAATTTGCTTTTAACAGACACAAAGCATTTGTTCAGATCAAGAGAATCCTCCCCAAACTCTGATCACCTTTCTCAGGGCAGGAGAGCAAAACCTGTGCCTGCAGCTTCTACCCTGAGGTGGCCTGGCAGGGCTGGGAAGGGAGAGGCTACTCCTGCTCTCCCTGTGCCAGGCACCACTAGCCCCAGGCTCCCCTGGAGCCCAGCACCTTCTCCTGGTCCTCTCAAACCAGGGAATGACACCAGCAAAGTGCCACGGTGTGGAGGAACTCCTGGAGAGCATCACCCAGCCCCACTGGGGGACTAGAGCACATCCTGGCACAGCCTGGTTGGACCAGGCTGGTGGCCCCTAGTCCATCACAGATGTGCCCTGATGCCATGGGACAGGTTTTTCACTGCAAGGACAGTGCTGGAGATCAGCAAACACTGGCACAGAGGCTGTTGGTGCTCCAGAGCAGCCAGCAGCCCCAGCTCCAGCTTGCCTGGGCTCACGTGGCCAGGAGGATCCATGGATCCACACCACAAAGATAGCTCTGGCAGAGCCCACACCTTCCCTTGCCTGTCACCAGGGCCCAGGGGTGACAGCTCGTGCTCGAGGCTCCTTTCACACACACAGCACCTGAAGAGAAGCCAGGTGGAGCTCCCCGAGCAGCTGGTCAGTGCGGGCACCATCCAAACCCAAAGCAGCCATCAAGAGGAGGGTGCTGACCCCACCCCAGCCTGGCAAACCCACCTGCATCTCCCCGATGCTACCAGGCTGGTAGAAGTCACTGTGCTCGGGGGCCAGCAGCGCCTGGCACAGGTTGAACTTCTGAAAGTCGAGCAAAGAGGAGCACTTCTCCTCCGGGATCTCCTCCTTCGCCATCCAGTAGACAGTGGTGAGCACAGCCACCTTTGCCGGGTTCACCTCCACCTTGATCACCGAGCGCAGCTCCGGGTGGTGGCCGTGGACGCGGGTCTCGAACGCCAGCTGCTCCCAGTTCACGGCCAGCGCCTGCCGGTGGGCACCGGAGGTGACGTGGCGCAGCAGGGCATGGCGTTGGAAGTTGTCAGTGCCCACGGTAAAGGCGTTCTCAGCCTTACCATGCTTGTTCTTCACCAGCGCCTGCCGGCACTCGGCGCAAAACATGAGCTTCCTCTCATAGTCAAACTCCAGCCAGGTGAACTCCTCCTTCCAGTGCTCATTGAAATACCGTTTGCACTTTTTATTGGAATTGGAGGTCTCCCCTGCAGGTTTCTTCCCTGGAGGCACCATACTGCGCCAGCCTGGAAACCAAACGCTATGGCGGGACCGAAACGTGCCGTGGGAGAGTAGCCTCTACATCTAACTTAGTAAGAAGCTCTATGACCACGCTCTTGGTCCGACTGGAGATGAAAGAGACACAAGGGAAAGGGGTTAGGGAAGGGTCAAAGCTGCCTTTGGACCAAACGTCTGAAAACATAAGTGCTGACCCCAGGAAGAGCAGCTCCTGCTGCTGGCAGCAAGTGTCCAAGCCTGGAGCAGAATAGGGGTGACCTGGAGGCCAGCTCAGACACCAGTCCCTGCATGCACACGTTTGCATTCCTCCCTTGGTCACTCTATCCCAGGATGTGGCCAAAGCCATGCCCCATGGCAGCAGGGCCGTGCGCAGGATCTGCTCCAGCCAGGGCTCCCCAGCACCACCCCGAGCTTGAGGCTGCAGAGCTCTGATACGAATTTAACCCAGGCAGCATCCACTCAATTCCCTCCCTGCACCTGAGCCCCACTCAGCCCAGTCCTTGTATTCTTCCATCAAATGCATTAAAAAAACAAATCGAGCCTTCATGGGGTGGGTGGGAGAAGGAGGAACCAGCACGGGGTGGGAAGGAGGGAGAAACCAAACACAGAAGGAGAAGGCAGAGGGACACTCAGCAGCAGCCAGGGAGTGCTGGCAGCCAAGGGCACTTCGCTGAGAAGCCCACCGGGAACTCGAAGCATTTCAGAAGAACACTCCCAGGCCCCAGCGCGACGCCCTGGCTCCCAGAGATGCCAACACCCATGGCCGCAGAGCAGGGGTGCCCTTCAGGATGCCCTGGGTGGTGGTGGAGCTGCCCAGCAGCACAACCAGCTGGCACCGCAGCCACGGGTCTCCCTTCTCCTGACACTGCCCTTCGGCATGCTCTGGCTGCAGCTGGGATGCTGCACAGCGCTGGGGGCAGTTCCCTCTGTTCCCTCCCTGTCACCCACCCCTGTTAGCTCCCAGACACACACCTCCCCCACCGGCACACAGCCCCCAGCAAACCTCACTACTCTGCAAAGGGTAAAAGCAGCAGCTGGGGACTGGGAGCACTGGGGGGGGCAGCAGAGCACCGCGACACTGGGTCCTGCGTGCCCTGCAGCATCCCACCGGGCACCCTGCACCGGGCACGCAGCTCCCTGGCACCACTGGCCACAGGAAAAAGCATCGTGTCGGGGCAGGCAACTGGGGAGGGAGGGGGCGACCCCCAGTTCTGCGTGCCCACCCCGCACCCCTTGCCCTCATACGTACCATGCAAAGGCTGCCATAGGCTCTGGGGCAGAGGCTCGCAAACCTCCCGGGTTGGGCTTTTAAACAGGGGGGAGGGGATCCAAAAAAACCCCCAAAAAACCTTGAGCCCCGAGCCCAGCCAAGAGCCGAGCGCAGCCCAGCAGCCGGCCGGGAGGGCAGCAGCGCCCAGCCCAGCAGCGCCCTCAGCGCATGGGTGCCCGCCCCGCTGGCACCGCCGTGCCCCGAGCGCGGCGGCTGCGGGAACAAAGCCTGCGGTTGGCACCGCGCTCAGGCCCGCACGGGCGCAGCCATCTTGCTGCGGGACTCTCTGGCTCCGCGGCGCCGCCGGCAGCCCACGGCGGCAGTGGCCACTAGCGGCGGACGGGAACCGGGAAGGCCGCGCGGCCGTGAGCCCCCCCCGTCGCCACGGTGCGGATGGTGGCCGCGATGGGCAAGGGGAGCTCACGGAGCTGGGCACCCTGCTCGCCGCACGCTCCCTGCCACGACGCCTTCGCCTGGGGTGCAAGGAGGGCAAAGATGATGGGCATCGGATGCCCAGCTCATGGCCCCCGGCGAGCTCCACCTCAGTCCCCTGGCCAAGACATATGCATCAGAGGAGCTGTAAATGTCTTTGCATCCAGACAGGATGTGTTTGGGCAGAGCCAGGACCTGTGTGCCCCACGAGTGGGCAGCTGTGGGCAAAGCAGTTCCTGCCCTGCCTGCCCGCCCATGGCACTGAGCTGTTGCAGGGCTCAGCCCTCGGTGAACCTGGCAGCAAGACTCAGTCCAAGCTCCCACTCAAACCTCACTTAACTGTGTTCCCGGTCCATAGCTGCAGGACTGGCACTGGGACTGGCACCCACAGCTGGCACTCCCTAATGAGCATAGGAACTGTGCTGATGTCTAAAGAACCTTTCAGCACTAAACGCAGGCGAAACTCAGAGCATTTCAGCTTGGGATTTTACACCAACTTTGCTTTTGCCCCACGCAAGGTTCCCAAGGACACTAAAGCCTCAAAGGACATCGATGCCCAGCGGGAGCCCGCAATGGAAGCCCCCCCCACATTTCCCCAGCACTGACACGGTGCCTGGGCACTGGGAGATGCTCTCAGCCCAGCTCCAGCTGCTGCCGGTGCAGTCAGGCGGCCCCTCGGTATGTGCCTGGATTAGGGGCTGCATTGTACCTGGCTCCGGGAGGGGCCGGGGCCCCCCACTGAATTCCTCTCTTCAGGCTCCTCCACATGTCCCGGGGCAAGAGACTCTTCCGGCTCCCGGGACATTCCTGCCCAGCCCGGGGTTAACCTGCCGGGAGCTGGGTGAAACCAGAGAGGGGCTCAGAGCTGAGCACCCACTGATCCCTGTGCCCCCTCCATCACTTCCAGGCTGGAAGCTGCTGCAGGCCCTGGTCCCAGCACCCGGAGCAGATTACTGAGGTCAGCAGTCCTGCGGTGGTCCCACGGGCTGGAGCCTCTCTGAGCCCCCACACCAGGACCCAGCAGCCTATTTGGGGCAGTCCAGACAGGAACAGGCTTGCTGTTTGCCCTGGCTCCCAATGGGAATAGCTGGCCCCATCCCACAGCCTGGGCAAGGCACCTGAATCTGGAACAGAGGGATTGGGGGCACCAAGACCCCAATGCCCCCTCCCCTCCACCAGCACCTGATACAATTTCTTAGAGTCATCTCAAACAGAGGGAGCCCAGCAAGAGAAGTCTTCATTGGAGGAACAAAACCACCCAAGAAAAGCAGCCCCAAATCCGGATGGGCAAACCAACATGGCACCACTGCAGGCACCGGGAGATGGGGCAGGTGGAGGGCTCCACGGGTTAGAGATCCCAGGTGCCACCGAGCACACTGAGCCTGGGGAGAGGGCTGGGAAATGAGGGTGGGCTGGGGGAGCCCCATGGGCACGGGGGCTCTGCCTGTTTCATGCTGGGGGTCATGGCTCAACCCCTGCTCTCTGTCCTGTGTGCCTCTGCCCTGTGACAGGAGAAGCCCAAAGCCCCTCACGTGAAATAGTTCTTTAGCTGCCTTTAGTTGCCTCTTTTCTTGTCTTTTCTCCATAAGTTGCCATTTCTGCTGGAAGCCTCCAGCTTTCACCATGAATTTGGGGCAATGTTTGCACCCCCACGAGCACCCCTGCCCTGGTGTCCCTGCAGGGTGGCAGACAGACAGGCAGACACTGACTGACATCCTTCCTAAGGGAACCCAGATGGAAACATTCCCTTGCTTCCCTGCAGCGGCAGCAGCCTCCTCACTTCCATTCGACGGTTGCTATTTCACTCATGCCAGGCCAAATGCACAGCGGGCACCTGCCCTCCTGCATGGGCACATCCATCATCCGCATGGCATGCAGGCGGCCGCTGCCCCATGAGCCACACTTTCCACTTGAGTCCTTCAGCGGCCAAACCAACCCCGAGGCACAGCTGTGGGTGTCAGACCCCAGCACCCCCTGCCCACGATTCAGCCGCACAGTTTGCCCGGGGGGGGTTCATTGCACCGGTAAGGAGCTCAGGAAGCTGGGGAGCCCCCCGGAAAGATAAATCCCTGAGGCCGAACACGTGGGTCAGATTTTTTGGGTTCCTTCTCTGCACCGAGAGCTCTGAGGCAGGCTCCGGGGCTCTGGCAATCACTCACACGTTCCCAACAGCGAAATGGAGCTGTTGGTGCCGCCGGAGTTGCCCCCCGGCTCTCCTGCTCACCGCACCGTGCCCGGGTCTACCAGCCGCCCTCCTCCTCACACATTACATGGGCACACACGGCGGGTAGGGAGGGCATACATTGCCCTGGGCGTCCTTACCCTGACTCTGCTCCCAAAGCCCAGTCTCTGACAGATCTCAAGATGAGCCAATAACCCCGGGCAGGGGGGCACGCACAGGGGAAAGCTTAGGGAGGTTTAAGGGACCCCTCACCAGGCTTTGCCCCACTGCGCAGCAGCATCCCTGACACTCGAAGGCAGTGCCAGCTCCATTTAATCCCCGCGGTGCGTGGCAGGCTGCGCTGAGCTGCTGCCGTACCCCTGAGAGCAATGCAGCACCCAGCGCCCTGCCAGCTCACACCAACTGAAAACATTCCTGCAGCCCCCCGGGCACCTGCCAGGGCTGGCAGAGAGGGCACAGCGGGTAGGGAGGGCTCCTCTGACAGGATGCTGCATAGAGGAGGAGGAGAATGCTCCCTGTCTGAGGGAAGGGAGTGGGGCACAGGCTGGAGGCCCCCAGTATTCCCCCGCTGCATCCCAGCTCTCCTGTATATCTCCAGGGTGTTTGCGGGGGGAGGGTCCCCAACCGCCAGGGCAGTCCTTCCAGCAGCACTGTGGGCGCAGAGGCAGACCAGGTCCTTGTGGAGGTGCCTGGCTGGGCAGTGGGCCAAGGGAGGAGACTGTGAGGGTGCTGCTAGAGAAGGAAACCCCCCGAGGTACTGACATAGTCCCCCTAATCCCCCAGCCACAAGAGCTCCCAGGACGCTGCCTCCTCCTGCACCACTCCTCGCAGCCCTTTGCTGCGTGACTTGAGCTGGCAGGGAACGAGCCTTGAAATAAACTCAGATGACATCTCTGCGACTGCCGGGCACGGCCGCAACCGGGCGAGTCGGCGGGGCTGGAACGGCGGCAGAGGGCGGCAGGCAGTGCCCATTTCTCCCCCACCAGCAGCCCTGGCTCTGATCAGACCAAGCTAGTTTGCTCTCCACAACACAGCAGCTGAGAAGGGCAAAGTCCTTTCGCGAAGGAGCTGGGACAAGGTCATCTCCTACCCTGGGCTCCCCCGCCTGGCCCTGGGGAGCAACTCAGCCACATCCAGCACCCGGATTCGTGGGAATCCCACAGCACTGACTCAACCAAACGTCCCTGAGGAGCGAGACTGGGCACAGGTCTTGCTCTGTTGAGTCTCTTTTCCTCCCCGTGCCCACTAGCACCAAGCTCATCTCCCCTTGGATTTTAGTTCCCCCGTGCCAGTTCACTATCTGAAATGGGCATTTGGTGGTACCCCACCTTGTAAAGCCCCAAACGATCCCGGTACCACCACCGGCAGCCAGCATCACTACTGGGGCTGCCACAGTCCATCCAGGACCTCGCTGATCCCTGTGACAGGTACCAAGGAGCTGGGGACCAGCAGAGCTAATCCTAACCCCAGGCAGCAAAGAGGCAGCGAGGACTGAACACAGACCAGGGGTCCACTCCTCAAACCCTGCTCGACCCTCCCCACCATCAGCTCCTCCTCTGAGGCGGAGGGCAGAGTTCAGGGCCTTTCCAAAACAGAGAACTCGGAGGGCAGTCCAGAGCCCCAGCTTAGCGCAGCCTTTATTCCGAGCACCGTTTAAATCATCCAAATCACAGCCGAGCCCAATTCATTACAGCCAGGGACTGGCTGACAGAAATGAAAAGGGAGGGAAGAGCCTCAAATTGATGCTTTCTCACCATTCCAGTGAAATAACCAATTTGGAACAAATTAAGGGGCTCCTGTCTCTCCCAGCTCTCCAATTGCCTCTGAGCCAACGCACATTTTTCATAGTGCAGCCTTTGCTCCATTAGCAGCAAAAATTAATGATTTCTGTTAGGGAAGCACTGGGCAGGTGCCTCCCTTGCCCAGCTGAGGCTGGACCGGCCCTTCCCTGGGGGCACTGAGCCCCCAGACTGCAAAGAGCTATGAGGAGATAGATGGGCTCAGAGGAGCAAGTGACATGGCCAGGGCCACCCTGCAGGTTGGTGGCAGAGCCATGTTCCAGGCTGGAGGCAGCCCCATCCTAGATGTGCTGGAGTGATGCCACAGACTGCTGTGGTGAGGCTCAAACCATGGCATGTGATGGCATCGTTGTTGTCCCTGATGACCCCCAGCCACATGGGCTTCAGCCAGTCCCTTCCAGCTTTGCTGTGGGGGCCTGAGGGGGTCCCACCAGCTCAGACTTCAGGGGTGCAAATCCTGGGGAGTCAAAAGGACTTTCAAACCCTGACCCATTATCATTCCCCCCTGTCCCTAAGCTTCAGAGAGGTCAAATCTTTCGCCCCCACCTGCCCACTTTCCGCTGACATTGTTATTTTTGGGGTGCCCTGTGCCAGTCACACTGCCACAGACAGCGACCGAACTGTGCAGCTCCCAGCACGGCTGCCCTGGGGCCAGGCTGGTCGTAGCCAGGGCTGGGAAGATGACACACATCTGTCATTATTTTTTAATTAGCTTTTTATGTCCTACCTCTTGTATTTCATTGTAATTTCCGCCACTCCTACCCAGGCCGTGCTAATATCAGCGCTTCGGAGGAGAGTGGGAGCAGGCAGCCCACTCCTGCCAGCAGCTTGCTCAGAAAAGGCAGAAACAGCTCTGCTAAATGCCTGCAGTCACAACGGGCTCGGGGACATTGGGCAAGTGCTGAAGAGAACCATCAAAGTGCAGCCACCAGCAGCTTGCTGGGAGCATCCTCACTGCCCTAACTTCCAAAAACTCCCTGTTTGCTCAGAATACCTGTGGGCACCTCGGGGTTCCAGCACAGGGAGGTGGGATTACAAAGGGACTAAACAAAACTGATGAATTACACCCTTGGCTTGGTGTTGGAAATGCAGTGGTGTTTTCTAGCCCACATCATCCTGGAGGTCAAGATTAGATGACAGCTCGGTCTAAAAATACTCAGAAGGGGAGGCTGTGGTTGTTGCTCAGAGCCCCCAGTGCCCCAGGTCGTGGTTGGAACCAGGGACAGAGACCTGCCCCAGGACATGCCTCAGGGCAAGCCCCCGGCAGTGCAAACAACTGCTGCATTTACAGGGAAATTCAGTCAAGACCAATTCAGGGGAAGCTTGGTCTCACCTGTGGTGATGGTGCCCCAAGGCCAACCCCAGCCTTTGGTTGGGTCCAGGCTCCCCTGCCCATTACCCTCCTCGAGGGGATTGGATGCCTAATTAAGCAGTCAATTAGCAACAACAGACTCCCATCAGCACCAGCACCCACAGGTGCTCCCATTCTGCATTGCCCACCCTGGCTCTTTGCTGTGACTCCAAGTCCCCAGTTTTTAGAAGGGACTTTCAGACCACAACTGTGGGAGCACATTTAACCCCGGGGGGGAGCAGGCACCACACCAGCACCTGGCAGCCACCACCCTCCTCTACCCAGCACACCACAGACCCACGGCTCCAGCCCCAGCACACCACAGACCCACGGCTCCAGCCCCAGCACAGGGATCACCAGCGAGCTCCCAGCACTGCGGGTTCAGAACTGAAGCTTTGGCGACTTTACACCATTCCCTTCGTCCCTGAGCCCTCAAGGCCAAGCAGGAGCTTTGGGAGGTTGCTTTGGTCGTCATTCTTTTTTAAAACCTGCCCTTCCCGAGAAGTATTCCAGACAAGCACCCGGGCAGCGTCAGGCGTTCCGGAGGCGCAGGCAGCGACAGCTCCGGGAAAAGATTGAGTTTCAGATTATCAGAAAAATTGAAGTGATGCACAGGAGACAGCTGCCGGGCAAGGCTGCGGCCACGGCCGGGCGAGTCCTTGGAGGAGCTCATCAGATATGCCAGGTCAATGCCATCCCTCAGCCTGGCCGTTCTTCTGCTGCCACAGGCACCCACAAGCAGACGCCAGCGCTGTGCCACCGAGGGGGAACGAGCACACGCGGGCGTGGGGATAGGCACAGCACACGTACGGGCACACGCTGCATCCACGGGGGGAAATCAACCAGAGCCATGGCTGGCGGCACCCAGGGGCGATGCTCCTTCCTCCCCCCCCGAAAGTTAATGTCAATTATCCCCAAACCAGCGACATTCCCAGCCTGAGTCTGCACCTGAAGCGGGTCCGAGGGCAGCGTTACCGTCACGCTCCGCTTGCTGCCGCAGCTCCGCCAGCCCAACACAGCTAAAGCCAGAGAAAAGCCTTTCCAGCATCCCCCTGCCAGCTTTCCCCTGCCAATGCACCGCCAGTGTCTGCCCCCAGCCTCATTTCACACAAAACCATCACAGCTTTGCACCGCGGGTGCAGCAGGGACGCGACTCGGGGGTGACCCCCAAGTGAAGAGCAAGGGCACAACAAAGCCGTGCCAGCGCCCGACCTTTTTCTTCCTCTTTTTGCAGCCCTGGGGAAAAAAAAAAAAAATCAATCGGATGCAGCGAGCCTAAGTCAGCTCGGCTCTGGGCTCAGGAGGCTGGCAGCCGAAGGCACAGGCTGCCCGCGCCGGGGCTGGCAGGGACCATTTTGTGGGTGTTCGGCGCACGGCTCGGGCATGCCAATCAAAGGAGCAGCTCTTTGGGTGGGTTTGGGGCAGCGGGGAACAGAAGCCACTCGACTCACTTGGAAAGAGGAAAGTCTCTGGAGGGTAACTCAGCACCCAGAGCCCTGGCGGGAGCAGGATTGGAACCCCACAGGAGAACCAATATTTGTGTGTGATGCTGAGGCTGCTACCAGCCCCTCAGCTCTCGAACCCAGACTCCTCCAGCACCACTAATTCCTGGAGCTCGTTTCCGGCAGTAAATAACCACCGCGATTAAAACTGCACAGGGGAGCAGACACACACACCCCCACATCCCCCCAGCCTCAGCAGAGACACCCAGAAAATACGAACCAAGCTGTGCTGGCTTTTCTTTACAGCGCAGCTTGGTTTGTTTCCATTTTCTCAAGCTCAGGTAACTCAGCGCTGCCCGCCCGCCGCTGCCCACCCAACGCCCGAATGGGGTCGATACAGAGAGCAACATCCACGGGACAGCAGCGGGGGGAGCACGGCGGACCTTGCCCCCCACAGACCCCTTGCCATCGCCACCAGATCCTTTCCATCGCCATCAGACCTCTCGCCATCGCCACCAGACCCTATTCCATAGCCGCCACCGGACCCATCACCACCGCCAGCCCCTTCCGCCGCCCCCGCGATGCCGGCCGAGCCCCGCAGGCTGCCAGGGGCTTCGTTTATCTCCGGGCTTCGGTAACCCACCCCCTGCACCCAGCCTGGGAACTGAGCTCCGCAGCATGGCTCCCTTGGGCGTTAATGAGAGCAGGGGGCGGCTCGGAGCGCTGAGGGAAGCAGCGGGGAGCTGGGGCTGGAGGAAAGTTACGTTTCACCCACCTAGAAGCATTTTGGATGCGGCTGCCTCGGCTCGGTGCTGCTGGTGCCTCCCGCTCGCCCGGTTGGGCTGCGGGCAGGGGCGGGAAGAGGCGGGCAGCCCCCCCCGCAGCCCTTCTCAGCCGCCCAATGCGCTGCCAGCCCCTCACCGCCGCGCCCGGCTCCGCCTCGGGGGTGCCCGCGATCAGCAGCGGGAGAAGCAGAGGGGAACCGGGAGAGGGGCGGAGGGAAGGGAGGGGCCGGGGTTGCCAAAGACAGGAAACTTTGAGAGTCCCTGACCCGCTCCGCCTGCACCCCCAGATCACTCTCAGAGAGCCCAGGACTGCCCCCCTCTAATGGGGATCTTTTGAGGTGGTCTGGGACAGGCACCTGCTGGGATGCCCTGTGCTGGGTCCCCACCAAGGTGGGAGAGCGAGACGACAAAACAGCGGGAGCCCCCCACCCTGAATCTCCCTGCGAGAGCACCTCCTAAATACCCCCTTGGGCAAGGTCTTATGGATGGGCTGAGTCACTTCCCCCCAAGACTGGGTGAAGTTCGGTCTGCCCATGATGCCGAGCACATCCCATACACGCTGGTACCAACTCCTTCCAGTTACCAACACATCCCTCAGCTTTTGGGGTTCAGCACTGAGCCGCTGGCACTGTCCCACCAGCAGCAGCGTGAGCTCAGCCCTTTCTCCACCACCCATTTGGGAAAGGTCTGACCCCTCCCCCGGCCAGCAACGGAGTGCCAGACCACCTGCCTGGGGAAGGGGCTGCAGGGTCTGATCATCCAAGGTTGGGGTGTTGCAGATGCCTTGGTGCCCAGGGCTTGTAGCCCTCCACATCGACCACAGGCAGAAGCAGTTGGACTCCTCCTGCCATGGCAGCACCTTCTTGGTGCCGAATTTTTGCCCCCCCCCACCCAAGCTTTTCAGGGGCAGGGAGGTTCAGGCTGTGGCTGCCTTTTCAAGAGGGAAATGATGACAAAGCTGCTTGTGGAAAGAGGAAAGAATCACACACCCCCGAAAGAAGAGTGGAACAGGGAGAGATTTAAATGCTGCTCTCAAATCAAGCAGCCCAGGGTCAGTCAGGGCCCTCAGCCCCACCCCCTCCCAGTCACCAGCACGGCAAAACCCAGAGGTTAACCACGAGATGCGCAGTTCCTGTCCTGCAGCCAGAGCAGGCACTTCTGTGCTCTGAGAAGCACCTGAAGCCCTGGGGAGGCCACCCCAAAACTGCTGCTGCACCAGGGCAGTCCACGGGTCCTTATCTCACCACCTGCCCGAGCTGGCACAGGGGCAGTGTCACAGTCCTAGGTGCCCTGCAGAGGGCATTGCCCTCGGGGTCGTTAGCGGCAGCAGTAAGTTTAGCCTGGGCAGCCGCTAATCCGGGGCTGACAGCCGGGCCCGCGCCGCCTGTTCCCAGCAGCTATTTAAACCTGATATTAATTTGTTTAATGTCAGCAGCACTTTGGCCTCACCGCTGCCAGTGCCGGCGGAGGGGAGAGTGGAGGTGTAAAGACCAGGCTGAGCCATCCTGAGACTGTTCTCCTGTTCCCCTTCTTGCCATGAGCAAGTTTGGCATCTCCCGACCTCCAGCTCATCTGACAAGACCCAGTGGAGCAACGCGAAGCTGTGAATCTCTCAATTCAATCATCCACCCACCCTCGCCCCCGGCAGCCCCCCGAGCTGCCCATAGCGATTTCAGCAATAAGCAATCTTCCTGCTCCAGCCAGTGCCCAGTTTGTCCCAGCTGGGTGGGCAGGTCCCAGCTGGCATCACCACAGCTGAAAGAGGTTGAGCTGGCACAGCACGGTGGGGTGGGAGAGGAACGGCAGCGTGGGACGGTGCATTTGATGGCAGAGCCTTTGTGGCCAGCTGAAGCAGAGGCTTGATGGCAGATTTTGGTCTCAGACCCAGCCCTTAACGCCTCCTGCCCAGCCGCCGCTGCCCCCTGGAATTTGCCAGGGACACGGCGTGGAGCCGGCCCGGGCATAACTTGCTATATTCGTATGTTGACCCCGGGGCTGGCACGTGGCAGCAGCACAAAACCACCCCACTGGGCCTGGACCCATCTCAGTCCCCACCACCAACAATCCTGGACCTGGGGGCAAAGCCCACAGCCACTTCTTCCCACAACATCCTCCATGGGATGGAGCTGCTGCTGCCCAGCGTCCTCTCTGGGGCTGCCACGGGGCAGGGCACCTGGAGATCACACCAGCTGGCTTCACCAGCCCTGAAAAGCACCTTGGCAGGGCATCAACATAAATCAAACCCAATGGGCATCGTTGCCCAGGTGCTGCACACCCTGCCAGGGTCACAGCAGTCACTCCCCAAGCTCAGGGCCGTGGTGGCAGAAAGTTGGTTAGGAGCGGGCAGTGATGGAGCAGAGGTTCCTCTGCAGGCTGTTCCATAGCCCTGGTAGCACCCAGACTGAGGCTCCAAAAGCAGAACTGAGCAATGGGCACAAAGGAGAAGGGAAACAGAGGGACAAAAAACACCGGGAAGCCTCCCCCCTCCTCTCCCCTTTCCCAGGTCTGCCAAGCCTCCCAGAGCCATTCTGGCTGACTTTGAGGACTTAGGGTATAATTTGGGGGTGAAAGATGCCAGATAGGATCAGGAGCGATCCACCTGGAGGACAGAGATCGGTTTTCCTTCGCTCTGTAACCTGAGCCCGCTAGAAGCAGAAGGCTGAGGCGTGGAGCAGCCGCCGGCGGTTCGACCCCCAGGCTCTGACCTTTCCTGCTCCCGAGTTTGCTTGGATTAAGATAACAGATTTTCAGGGCTGGACCCTCCCCTCGGGGGGTTCCCACACAAAGGGGATAGGATTTGTGGCTCACGTTCCCCCCACGGCCCCCCCGATAAGGAGGCACTCAGTCAAACCGAGGCTGCAGGTGCCCATCCCAGAGCAGGGCATCTCGAGGTTTTAATTAACTCTTCCAGAAGACTGCGCAGAGGCAAACCGAGGGAGCTGCCGACGCCTTTGTGCGGGGGCGGGGGTGGCCCACACAGACCCTGTCTGGGGGCTGGGTGGGGCTGGGATGCAACCTCTGTTTTCCCTTAAAGGGAAGCTCTGGTTTCGTCGGGTTGGTAAGAACCAGGGAGAAGAGCCAAGCTCCTCGGCTGCTCTGCGGAGAGCTCCTTTAATCTCCCTCCTCTCAGCAACCCCGAACAATGTTTCCCTTTCATTAATCCCAGCCTCTGTGCAGCATCTCAGCTTCAAACCAGCCTGTTCAGGACCTTTTTGTGGCAGGGCAAGATGTTAAAACTTTCTTTTTCCCCTTGTAAAGAGCCACCTGAAAAAAAAACAAACCGCTAATAATAATAATAAGGCAGCTTCAGATTGCTCAAACTATGCTCAGAACTCTCATCGTTTGAACAACGAGGCCATGATTGCTGCAGGCCGGGTGTCACAGCAGAGGACAGCCACCCCCGTGTCCCCAGGCCTGCGGATGTTAATTAGGGGCTGCTCCATCCATCATCACCCGCCGAGAGGAGTGGACTCCGGTGAGCCCCAGGCTGGAGGAGCACCAAGGACGAGCAGCTGCTTAAAGACAGGAGTAGCCGCAGGCAGGGCTGCGGGAGAGCCGGGGCCGCCTCTGCCTGCATCCTTCCCAGGGAGATGTCTAATTACAAAGGCATCCAGGACAGGTCCACAACTAGGGTGGAGAAGCTGAGTGACCTAAAAATGTTTAATTATCAGGAGAAGGGATGGAAATTGCACCTGAAATAGTTTCAGAGAAAGGGTGCAATGTTTTCCATCTGATTTAAGAAGGAGTGGGGCAGAGGATTTCAACTGCAGCCACACTTCAGTGCACTGAGAAACTCTGCACACACCAGCGAGGCCCCAACACACACACCCAGAACCCTCAATCTCGCCTGCAGCACAACCTGGCATGAAGGTGCCTAGGGCTGCCAGCACAGAGCTTACCTGGCACCTCAGCCCCGATGAGCAGCACCAGAAGCAGCTCAACAGCTTGGAAATGCTTGGCAAGGGGCTCTGTGACACGAAGGGACAGCCTGGGAGCAGCTTGCAGAGCCACAGGGAATCCCACACATTCTGAAAGCCTCTGCCAGCCCTCAGGATGTGGGCATCGGTTGCCCCTTTCACCCCAACATCTGCCACAGTTCTGCCTCTTGGGGTCTCCAGCCTCAGCACACCCAGCACTGGAGGCAGACCTCCAGGAGCTCCAGCCAGGCAGCACCCAACATGGCCTAGCATCACCATAAACTCCCCTTGGCCAAGGGCTGCCCCACACAGCAGCCAGGCAGTGGCCTTCCTCTTCTATCATCCTCCTGACTGTGCCCATTCCTATTGGCCTCGTGAAGAATTCTGGGGGGGGTCACAGCTATCCTGATGCTGGGGAGCTTCTGGGGACCACTAACTGTGTGGCAGCACTGTGGGGAGAGGGCCATGCTCCAGTGCCATGGTGCAGGGCACACTGAGCCAATCCTGCTGGCATGGCACAAAAACTATTGCTGATAAATCTGCAGCTGCAGAAATGCCAAAGGTGAGCGCAGGCAGCACCACCTGGGAGCTCCCAAAAGCAGCAGCTGGGGAGCAAGGAAAGGCAAGAAAACCTGGTTCAGACACTGTCCTGCTGCCATGGCCCAGGCCTCCCTCATGCTGAGAGCAGCTCAGCTCCTTGCTCCCCATCTGGGCACAGACCCAGTGGCAGGGCTGTTGCTGCTTCTGGAGCAGAACCCTTAGGGCTGAGTTCCTAGAGAAAAGGAGGCTGAGGGGAGACTTTCTGGCTCTCTACAGCTCCCTGAAAAGATGTTGGAGCCAGGTGGGGGATGGTCTCTTCTCCCTAGTAACAAGCAATAGGTCAAGAGGAAACAGCCTCGAGTTGCTGCATGGGATCTGAGGAACAATTTCTTCCCCTTAAAGGGTTGCCAAGCCCTGGCACAGGCTGCCCAGGGCGGTGGAGGAGTCCCTATCCCCGAAGGGTCTTCAAAGCCGGGGAGATGTGGTGGTGGGGACCATGTTTTGGTGGTGCCTTGGCAGTGCTGGGTTAATGGCTGAGCTGCAGGATCTCCAAGCTCTCTTCCATAATTCCATGATTGCCAGGCTCTGCGCAGCCGTGCCACAGACACCGAGCTGGCTCTGGGGGAGCTGGCGCAGAGCGTGACGAGGGCAGATCATCTCCTCAGAGAGAATTTCATATTGCTCACGACTTACTGTCTGTGAACATAACCCAGGGTAAGCAGCAGACCCTAAATCACACTGACAGCTTTACACTACCCACAAACCTCCGCTCGCCCTCAGCCAGCTCCCTCCTCCCCACCTCCCCTCCCCATTTGCCTTTTTTTCACCCCATTTTCCCCGGGAGAGCTGCAGGGCTAGGACAGGCGTGCAGAGGAGCAGCCGAGGCACAGTGAGCACCCAGAGGTGCTGCAGGGACGAGCTGGACAGGGGGTCACAGCAGGGTTGTGGCAGTCAGAGGGGTCAGGGGACAGCAGCAGCAACCTGGCTGAGCTGTGCCCAGGGGGTGCCAGGATGGGTACGGGCAGAGGCTGAGCCGTGCACAGAGGATGCTGCTGGCGGTGGCAATTTTCCCCCACACCAGGAAGAAATGGCCTTGCGTTATTTTTAAGCGCGGTATTTTGAGCCAGGATCCTTAATCCTGGAATTTGCTGTAATTTCCTTCCATTTGGGTTGCTTTCGAGTCTCAGCAACAGCATTTTATGGGGCACTTAGCTCAGGCACGCGTCGCACGTGAGCTTCATTAGCAGCAGATTAAGAGCAACAGGGAACGTGCAGCCCTGGACTAGTTCACAGCTTCCCCAGCTCGGCAGATTGGGAAGGGGGAAAGTCTGGGATTTATTTTAAGTGGAGGAGTGGGAAATAACTAAATACCTGGTAAAAGCGGCAGCTAACCACGGGAGATCTCAGATCGGTGGTGGCCTCTGAGCCCTGTCGCAGGAGGGTATCTCCTTAGGGAGTGGAGCTGCCACTCTCCTGCTCCGGTATGGGAGGAAAGGGAAGTGCCCCACTGCATCCCAGCTGCTGTCACTGGGGATTAGAGCTGCCAGACGAAACACCAGGCTGTGCGTGTGAGGGCTACGCAGCTGCCCCGTGCCAAGGTCCCACAGATCACCGGGGATGAACTGGGGGGACTAAAGCATGGTGACAGCGATGGGGAAACGACCTGCATAAGGTGTCAGTGAAGATCTAGGCTGGGGACAGAGCTCTGGCAAGCCTGATCTAGGGTAGGTTTAGATGATTAACCCTACCCTGATCTAGGGTAGGGTTAATCATCTAAAGATCTAGATGATCTTTGTGGTCCCTTCCAACCCTGACTGATTCTATGACAGAGTTCATCCCTCCTGCCCTCCAGCCCTAGGTCCCTAATCCAGCCCAGCCAAAGATTATCTTAGTTCAGGAACTTTTGTCTTTGCACTGCCCAGCCCAGCAGCTTCTCTGGGTGAGTTTTTGGGGCCAGAAGTTTATGTTTTAAGGACTTTCTTAGAATAACTGTCTCAAGGAAAAAAAAATCCTGAAGCTTTTGGCCCAAGATGAAGGAGCAGAGGAGAGGGGCCATGACCTGACTGCAAACACACTGCTTCAAGAGATCCTTTCCTCAGCTCACAGCTAATCAATTTGGCTTTCACTTCAAGTCAGCAACTCAATAAAAGCAGAGATTAATTATGATCCAACTATTAATCCACCATCATCTGAAGGGCTGAGCCCTGCAGAGGGAGAACAACTCAATGGGGTATTTTCAGAGGCTTTAAAAAGGGAGCAGTTTTACACAGATACACAGACTGGCACAAAGCTGCTCTGACAAGAGGGAGTCTGGCCTGGCACGGAGCCCACGGGCCCTTTACCCCACGTGAAATGGCTTTTTTGGGTATAGCAAGGGCATTTCGTGAACAGAGCTTCTCTGCCAGTGCCTGGGGGTAAACCTCTCCCCTTCTTGCCTCTCGCAGCTGCTCCCCACGCCCTCAGCTCTGCCCAATCCCTGACCCTAGCTCTGCCTCAGGAGCCTCGAGGGATGTCCCGGCACGGGGAGGGGGGAAACAAGCCTGGGAACGTCAGAGGGAAGGAAATGTACAATTACACAACTGCTCTCCTTCAGACAACACCTGATCCCAGCAAACATCTTCAAGACATGAGAAAACATTCAATTTTCCCATTGAGATCCCAGGTTATTCCATCTGATCTGAGGAGCTATTTTTAGCCATCTCCAGGGGAGCAGCCGAGGCCAGCAGATCAGGAGGGCTCCGTCTGCTTGGCCCTCGCTCACTTTACAGAGGCTTAAAGCTTGAACCTGGCTTCTGCTTGGCCACGAGGTGACCGATCCGCCCCGGGGATCGACTGGGCAGCCTCCCTCTCAGCTGAGTGCCAAAGACTCTTCAACACAGGGTGGGCACAGGGCTGCTGTTGGGCAGCAGGAGAACCTGGCGGCTCCTGGCTGGGGTTAAGCAGGAGCATTCCCCAACCTGGCCCTACCCCCACCACTGCCCTTCTCCACTCACCCTCAGCCTCTTTACCTTCCCAGCTGCTCCTTTCCCCACCCAACATCACACTCAGTAACCCGCTTGGCCCCGTCCAGTGCAAGCAGCTCCCTGGGCCATCAGACCCTTGTCTTCTGCTGCCAAACTTCTCCAAACAGCCCAAAAAGCAGGAGAGCAGCAATTCCCTGTAGGAATTCAAGAGGAAGCCAGACCAGCAAGGGCTGGCACAGCACCTCCCCAACACACCTGCCCCAGCTCTGAGGCCATCCCAGTCCCAGCCCAGCTGGTGCTGGGCTGCTGCACCCTGATTAGTGCCCAATTAGGCTCTAATCCCACGTTTGCTGCAGTTCAAATCAGCACCGCGGATTTTCTTGCAGACAAAGAGCCACTGAGCATCGCCCTGTTTATTAAAGACAATTAAAGGATTCCATGCATAACATGAAACTGAAAAACATGAGATTGGCACCAATTTCCTTGGTAATTAACAGCTGAAAAGCTCTGACAGCAGAGAGCCGGAGGGAGGCAGGAGGAAGCACTCTGCAGCTGACCCCAGAGATGCCAGAGCTCATGGAGCACGACCATGCAGCAGCCAGACTGTCCCTGCCAGGAGCCACCAGCTCCCCACTTCAGGGCACTGCTTTTCCCCGGGTGTTTCAGGACCTGCCTACTGCCCTCTGGGTTATCCCAGCCCTGCAGGGAGCAGGACTTTGAGCTCTTCATTCTGCACCACAGGCCGCAGGGATCTTCCATGTGCTGGCTGAGCTCAGCTCCCAGCTTGGGTGATGCCCAGGATCACCAGGCTCCATCTGGCAGGGCAGTCCCCATGGGACCCTTCTGAGGTCTCCCACGTCTAACATCACAGCAAACACCTCTGGACAAACCAGACCAGGCTCCGTGTGCTGCTGCCCCGGGGCTGTCCCAGGGGCTGTGGTGGAGGAACCATTTGAGGGGAACAGTTTCCCCCCAGCACCCACGAGCAGCCCCACTTGCTGCCAAAATCTGGGGGTTCAGCTGTCACTCAAGAAAGTCCCACCAGCCCCTTCTGGTTCCAGCTCTCACAGGGTCCCCAAGTCCCCTCCAGGGGCCCAGCCCCCCCTGCAGAGCCAGCGCTGCCGGAGCTGTCACAGCGATTGCTCTGCTCCACTCAGCCCTTCCTGCCCTGCAAACGCGCACAGGCAGACGCTGCAGCGGCTAACTGGGAAACTGGGATCTTCCCCTGCGCAAGGAGCCGCAGCCTCCGGGTGGAGCTGCCCAGAGTGGGAGTGGGCAGCACAGGAAGCTCCAGTGCAAGCACTGGACATGGTACCAGACAGCACTGGAGAGGGTCTAGGTACATAATGCCATGGAGCACATGGTGCAGAGGAAAAGCTTGTGGCATGAGTTGGCACCAGGGCACAGCTGGCTCCAGGTGGTTTGGCCCAGTCCTGCCCTCTCAATGGCACTGGCTTTTGGGGGAGCAGCCTGGCAGTGACCAGGGCTGGGAATGGCAATTCGAGGTGGGCTCGGGGTTTGCACAGACCCTCCCATCACAGGAGATGCCTGCAGAGGGTGTGCTTTCCACCACCTCCAAGTGGGGTCTGCTCAGGTCTGCTGGGGAGCTGGAGAATCCCACTGCGAAGGGGAACTTTCCTGGGACACTGGTGGGAGGGCCTTCGTGGGGAGTGAATTCCTGAAATGCTCCAGCTGGGATGAGCAGCCTCTGAGGTGATCCATGTCCCCATCCCCTGCAGCTTCCACTGGCACAAAAGCAGTGCCAGAGGCTATGCCTGCAGCCCCTGCCTCTCTGTTTTGGGGAACCAAAGCCCTTTGTTCATTCAGCACCAGGACAGGGAATCCATCTGCAGAAGCACGAAGACACCAAGAGCAAACTGAGCTCACTTGGGCATCCCTAAACATCACAGGTGGCAATTGAACCCATCTGGATTTGAACTGGCATATGCAACACGGAAACATCTTTCGTCTGTGGGCACCCCGTGCCCGCTCTCCGCCTGCGCCGCGACTCAATGAAACAGCGGCAATCGATCAGCTGCCCGGCGAGGAGGCGCCTGGCGAGCGGCAGCTGGGCTTAAACTGAGGAATCTTTCTGGCCCGGAGCTAGTCGACGGTCAGGACCCCAGCAGCACCCCCGTGAGCTGGCCAACCCTCCCTCCCCACCTCAGCTCCGCTCCACCGAACGCGGGCGGCTGCAGCCCCTGCAGCAATCAGCTACCGGAGCGGCCGGAGGCGACCCCAGGGAGATGGAGCAGCGTCTGTGGGGGCTGCTTTGGTGTAGCTGTAGATGTCAGTGCGAGACGGAGGTTCCAGCTGGGAGGGAGAGCCCTTCTCTGCCTGACTCAATAGCTCCACTTAATTCGTTGGCTTTACGAACACCTCTGCTCCTCCCGAGGCTCCTCCGGCACTGGCAGAGCACCACCTTAGCTTGGCCCTCACCACAGGACTGAGCCCATCACCAGCTTCGCCAGGAGCTGCCCAAAGAGGGGCCACTGCTCCAGGGACTGCAGGCAGGTACAGTGCACGGTCAGGTTTAGGGGGGATCAGCCTCTCTCCCAACACTGGTGACACAGGGCCAGGTGGTGCCAAACACCCACAGCGCCAGTGACATGATGGTGACATGGGTGTTGTCAGCCAGTTGCCAGCCCTGGTCTCTGATTCACAGCCCTGTGCCCCCCCACTAGCTCATGCCTCAGGAGCTGGGAAAGGTTGCCTGTGACAAAGCTGGAAATGACATTTTGCACTAAAAGCGTGGGGGAGAAGGTCAGGAGCAGGGGGGGCAGGGAGGCTGGGGCAGTCAGGGGGCTGATGCCATCTGCAATTTCTGCACCTGAGCAAATGCCAGCCAGCAGCAGCCAACTTCACCCTGAGCAGCAGAGCCCGGAGGGCTGCAGCTGGAGCCCTGTCTGCAGGCAGAGGGCAGGAGGCTGCAGGGAGGAATTCCTTGGCTCGGGAGGAAATGTGTCCTGGGCAGCTGCCCACCGAGCCACTACGGGTGCAGGGCAGGATCTGGAAGCTGCAGGCTGGAATTTACGAGCCCTCTTGCTCTTAAACAGCAGAGGATGCTCCCAGCTGTCACTAAATGGTGACACAGAGCAGCTCCTTCGCCTGTCCCAGGCCCTGCCCACACAGAGCCATCACCAGGGAGGGCAAGATTTGGCAGACAGATACCCATGGCCATGCTAGGAATTTGTGTCTCCAGCCCATGCCTGGTCTCTAGCAGGGGCAGGTTTCTCTACAGACTGATCCACAGGGCTCTGCCAAGGCCCTGGCACTGACTGCAGCACCCAGTTGCCCACCCTCCTGGTTTACTCCAGGACAAACACCCTCCTGACCCAGCTGTAAGCCAGGTCCCATCAGCACTTCCCTGCCTTTGAGGTGATCAGCAGAATGGAAACTGATGGTGAGGGTCACAGGTACAGGTTTGTACCCAGGACCCCCATGCAGTATACCAGAGGCCACCAGTGAGTAGAACAGCAAAGTCACCACAACACCAACCAAGCACCACAGGTGTGGGGGACACTGCCAGCAGCAGCCACCCAGACAGCACTGCAGTGTGGGGGACACTGCTAGCAGCACCCACCCAGACAGCACTGTAGTGTGGGGGACACTGCCAGCAGCACCCACCCAGACAGCACCACAGTGTGGGGGACACTGCCAGCAGCACCCACCCAGACAGCACTGCAGTGTGTGGGACACTGCCAGCAGCACCCACCCACTGCGCACTGCAGGGGGTGGGCNGTGGGACACTGCCAGCAGCACCCATCCACTGCCCAGGGCTGGAGGTTGGCCGCAGGTTTCCCCACTCTGCAGCCTGCTTTGCCTGGCTGTTTCCCAAGCCTTGCAGGTTTGTTTGCCAACCCTTCAGATGTTATTAAACAAACATTTCCTGACAACACCAGGACCAGACTCCAACCCTTCGCTGCTCCTTAGCAGAGCAGCTCCTCACGTGGCTGCACGCCATGGGCTGCCAAAGGACGGACAGGGCACAGGATGTCTGCAAGGGGCTGGCACAAACACGACATATGAGAGGGTTCCAGCACACTCCTGCCCCTTCTCCATGCTCTTTTCTCATCCCCTGGCCCCAGATTGAAGATCAACTGCAAAGTGCTTTGGAGCCCTCAGCTCATTACCCCAACCTGGAGTTACCCAGAGGACTGTGACCACTGCTCCCTGCACAGTAGCCATGGAGTCCCCAGCCTGTGGCCCTCTCAAAGAGCAGTGGGGTCCCAGAGGAAGCTCCGGTCGCAGTCTGGGGACGTTCCTCTGGGCACTGCCCTGGGCACAGATGTCTGCAACAGCTGCAGGATAGACAAATTCCCTCAGCTTGCTGCTTGATGCCACAGACCCTGGCACAAAAGGCTCAGGTGGCACTGCCTGGTCGCTGGCACAGGGTGACATCTGTGGGCACACTTCCCTGCTTTCATGTAGGAGAAAATCTGCAGCAGGCAGCTGTGCATGCCCAGGGCAGGTAAATGCCAACAGATGGCAGAGGGCAAGCGAGTCCATACCATCACATGAGCTTCTGCCCAACAGCACAGCACCCACCACGTGCCAGCATCCCTGCTACCACTGGTGGTGAGGGGCTGAGACCACCTAGCAGTCACCTGCAGAAACCCAAGAAGATGCCCATGAGGACACAGCACCAGCACACAGACCCACAGGTCTCCATCCGCCTGGCACAGCTCTCAGGCCCCCAAACCCCTTGGGGATCAGCAGTGACCATGGGGTGGGGAAGCCCCCAAAGCCCAGGCAAGGCAACAAGTGACAGGATGCAGCATTCCCGAGCAGCCCACGGATCCGGCGCATCCAGCCCAGCCGAGCCCATTGCAGGGGCAGCCTTTGGGCAGCCCCGAGCTGTGGTGGGCTCCTACCTTGTGCTGCTGGCAGCTTGCCCTTGTTGAGCTGCTTGAGGCGCTTCTGGTGGGACTTGCCGTTGTAGTGGACCTGCGCCTGCGCGGCAGAGTTGAGCTGGATGTTGCAGACCTCGCAGAGGGTGAACGATTGCTGCTTCTTCTCTCGCTTCAGGCGCTGCTCGGGCTGGCTGGGCGGGCAGCTGCCCACCTCCACCAGCCTCACCCCGCTCTCGGGGCTGTGGGATGGGCTCAGAGGTCGCTTCATGCCTGCGGGAGGAAGGACAGGCCTGCTGTGAGGACAGGGGGACGGGAGCAGGAGGCCAAGTGAGGCAGGAACCCAGCGCTGGTCCAGCACCTGTGGGGTGCCCAGAGCTGCCTGGACCTGTGGGGGCTCCCCAGGCCACAGCATCTGCAGCTCTGCAAGGAGCTGCACCGAGGAAGACAACAGGAGCAGTGGCATTCTCAGGTTTCTAGCACCAGGAGACTTGTTTGGGGTCAGTTGAAGTCTTCGTTGGCTCAGAGGCAGCACCATGGGTTGAGCTGGGGTGGTCACCAGCCCTGCAGGCAGCAATCAGACTGGAAGGAGCTGTGTGCTGCTCTGGTGTCCCAGCACAGCAGGAGGACTGGCACCAGTCCCTTGATCACTTTCTCGAGCATCAGGAGCCTGTTCTCAGCTCAGAGCTTTCTGAGTTCAGCTTGCATTGGGACCTCCAGTCCCAGACCCACACACGACCACCATGTGGAAGACCTGCCCACGAAGGGGTTAGGGTCAGCTGGGAACCCTCCTGCAGGCTTGCCTCAAGTCACACTGTCCCCAGTGCCCAACCACAAAGTGGGAGCTGCTGAGACATCCAGAACCGAGCCTCAGAGAGGCTTGAAGGTCACCCAAGCCCTGCGATTGTGTTACCACCTCGGAGCTGGCAGCTCCCCCTTACACGCACAGACACGCTGGGCTGACACACCCCAAGGGACCAAGTCACCTCATCTGTCACCAAAGGTGATCCACTGCAACTTGAGCACTCTGAGAGGTGCCACTGATTCCTCTCCAGCCCCTCGGCGCACCTCAGGAGCCCAGCGTGGGTGGGTTGGCTGGATGCTGCCCATCCAGCCCACGGACACGGCGGGTCTCGCTGCGCTGAGAGCAGCCGGGTACCGGGAGGGAAGAAGGCACCGGTACAGGGTGGGGCTCACCGGGCGCTGCAGCCCCGGCCGCGGCCCCTCGAGGGCGCAGAGGCTCCGCGCCCCGGTCCCGGCAAACCGGAGCAGGTCCGGGGCGAGCACCGGGACCCGGGGCCAGCAGAGGGTACTCCCGGTCCGGGTGCATGAGTGCCCCAACTCCTGTGGTGACTGCCCCAGGCCTCAGCGGGTCCCAGCATCTTCACGGTGCCAGATCCGTGGCTGTCCCAGCTGCCAGGGGGTACAAGGAGCGCCCCCATTCGCGGCTGAGTCTGCCCAAAGCTTCCTCCAGCTGTTAATGGAGCCAAAGCTGGACCTGCCGAGATGGATCCCTACGGCAAGTGGAGCCAGCCCGGTGGGCACCCTAAGAGATGTCACCAACACACCCCCGGCGGCAGCACTCGCCATGGGGTTGAACCAGGACCCATGCAACAAACTCCAGCCTCAAAGCCAGTTGTGCTGGACCAGCCACCAAGGGTCCTTTCCATCCTACATCAGTCCATGATTAGCCCAAAGCATTCACAAGCAGGTCCTTAACTTCCTGCTTCAGCACTTACAATAAAGCAGAGGAACCAAAAAGAGCTTCACACTAAAAAGAAGTCAATCTAAGGTTTGGGCAGAAGAATTTGGGAGCCTGAAGTTCACACACAGCTCTCTGGTACCTGGACTCTGAAGACCCCAGGCTGTTCTTGAAGCTCCAGCTTCACCTTCCACTGAAAAGGAGAGAAAATTCCCAGTTCTTGTGCTTGAGATGAGTGAGAGACCATGGCCCAGCCCCGAAAGGCTCAGGAATCCTGTAAAGCCTCCTCACAAAAACCAGCTGCTGATTTTCAAGTGAAACCTCCTGGATTTGCCACACTCAGGACTGGCACAGGGGCAGGATAGAGCCACCCCACACCGAGGGAAGATCTCTGCAGCAGAGCTGCCCTGTCCAACCGACCACATCATTCGTGGTCCCTCCCCAGAGCTGGCAGCGATCGATGCCTGACGGGCAGGGAGCCCCGCGGCCCCCCGGGGAGGGGCCCTGCCCAGAATAACCATTAGCGGGGCAGAGGAAAGCAGATCTGGGAGATGATCAACACCAGGAATGCGAGACAGGACCTCGGCAGGACACGTGGAGCTCCGGGGGGGACGCGCCAGCAGAACCAGGTCCCCGGGTGCCCTTGGCATCCTCCCCCTCCCCGGGTATTTTTGATGCAATTACGCCTGGGCCGCGAGCTAAACTTGGAACATTCTGCGGACGTCTCCCCAAAGTCCTCTCCCCTCACAGCGGAGCTGCTGCCGCTGCTTTGATGAGCGGCGGCTCCTGCCCTGCTCGTGGCAGCCTTTGAAAGGTCTTCCCTAATTGCACGCTGTGCTCATTCACTTAATTGCTGCTGCTCCTGTTCTGCTTCTCGGGTGTCAGGGCCATAAATTTGGCTTTTCCTGGCCGGGCCAGGTCACTGCTCGTGTCAGGACCTGACCCACGACTGCTTTGGGTCAGATTTTGCCTTTCCAGCAAAGCATTGGGAATCTTTTGGAGACTGCTGCCCCCTTTCACAGGTGGGGAAACTGAGGCATGGTGAAGGTTAAGTGACACTGCCCACGACCCCAGGGTGACTCAGCAGCAGAGAGCCACTCCACAGCCACCAGCTGACCCCACCCTGGGGCCCATGAGGCCAAGCTTCTCTTCTCCATGGAGGACCATGAGCAGCCTCAGCTCTTGGGTCGCCTTCCCTGGGGGTTCAGGGCTCCACTGGGATGGGGCTTCTGAGCCAGCACCTGCCTGCCTCTGCCCAGATTTTGTCCAACTGACCAACACCAACCACACCTCCCAGGGCCCACCGTGTCCCCCACTACCCACCCCTTTGCTTGGAGCCCTCAAGGGCTGTGCCAGCTGAGTGGGTGTGCAAAGCTCCCTGACAGATGTCCAGCAGTTTGGGTGTCAGCGCAGAGATGAACACAGAGTCTAAGGCACTGTCCTCCCACCGTGTTCCTAGGACATGCTGCCCACCCAGTATTGCCAGCCCTTGGCCCAACCACTCACTCCCCATCACTCCCAGCAGCCAGACTGGTCTGCCCAGCCGAGCAGCCTGGCAGGCAGCTCTGTGCAGCGAGTTCATCATTTTAAGGTCAGTTTTATACTCCTGTACAGTAGCCTCTAACCTCAGGGTCTCTTCCTCTCTTTAATGGCACCATAAACATGCTGCAAAAGGCTGTGAAGTGCTGACAAGGGCCAGGGAGAATTTAAAATCCAGATATTAAATCTCTGCGGTGAGAAACAAAACCACTCCAGCTTATCGAGGGCATGAGGGCAGAGCTCATCTCCTCTCCAGAGCAGGTGGAAGGGACATGACAGAGCCAGGCCCTGACAGGTGAGGACACATCACTTAACGTGCTCCAGAGCCATTGCAGCTGCTCCATTCCCTGACTGACCCAGTGCAGCCCACCACAGGACACACTTCCCCACCAACAGCCTTTCCTCCTCCCAGGAGCCAGATACATTTGCACCAGGAGCTCTGGCAGCAGGACTCTGTCCCAGAGCCGGCCCTGCCCCAAGGACGCTGCAGTCACACACATGGCAGTAAGATCCCAGCCCCTCCAGGTTCCCTCTGCAGGAATCAGCCTTGGCCCATGTTCCCCATGGCTGTGGGCACTGGAGCAGTTCCATGCTGACACAGGGACAGTGTCCCTTACCTCTGCATCCAGGGACAGCCAAGTCTCAGTGAGCCCTGGGGCTGTGGAGATGGGCCAGACAGTGCCCTGTGCCACAGTTGGCCACCACCTCCTGCCCAGTGGCTCATTCAGCGACCCTCGAAGGCAGCCAGAAGAAGCAAGGGGGATTAGTGGGGACAATGGCAGCAGATATCTGCAGCGTGCTGACACATTCACTCAGCCTGCAAGGGAGCTCAGGGAACATGGCAGGGATCTTGCAGCCACCCACCTTCTGTGTGCCCCCCCCTAGATCTCCCAACAGCTGCTCTCTAGCAGGGGCAAAAGCCTTGCACCCAGAAAAGCAGCTGCCTGGGCACAAGTCAAGCCAGCAGACTGGTGGGGTCCTGCTGAGCTATGAAATCCTGATGAGAAAGTGGCTTTGACGCTGCCTCAAGTCTGATGCTGCAGACAACTCAGCCCTGCTGAGCCCATCCTGGCATGCAGGGGATACAGCTGAACACAGACCAGCCAGAGACTTCCATGCTGCTGCAGCCCAAGTCCCTGTCCAGGTCGTTCTCCCAGTCCCACCCCAGCAAGGACCAGCAAGCTCCCTCCTGCCTTCAGCACCAGTTCGTGTCCCGTGGATCCTCTGAATGGTCCCAACACACGCGGCCAAAACTTCCACTCAGGCTAACCTGATTTGGCACGGAGCCGGAGCAGCATCCGAGTTGCTCATCTGAGGATCTATCCCAGTGCGGAATCAGGAAACCACCAACTGATCCTGGAGTGAACTTGCCAAGAGAGCAAGAAATCTAAAACCAAACATCTGATCCGAATCGAGACGATCCCAGGGCCCCGAATCCGCTCTGCGAGTGCAGGCGATGGGAGCTCACAGCCACGCAGGCACCAGAATGAGTCCAAAAGTCGCCACCAGCAGCTGTCACAAAACTCACTTCAACCCCTTCAGCACTGACCTTGTCTGCAACCACCCTGTTTGCACCCTGGGGATCCACAGGAAAGCCACCAAGTGTCACAACCCCCCTCTCCGAGCACGACTCCGCTCCCCACATCGCGGCTCCGCTGGGGCTTCTCCTGGATCCCGCCCTCGGAGCTGCTCCCTTCCAACTGCTCTGTGTGCCCCACCCGTGCCCAGCAGCGGGGCAGCTCCAATCCTGGAGCAGCTCCATGACCCCATCACGCACCCCCGGCCACAGACCCTGCCTAGGGCGTAGAGGAGCCAGCTGAGGGGAGGCTGCCACCGCATCCTGCCTTCACACAGCCCCCTCACGGCTGGCACGGGCAGTGTCCAGCCCACCCACCCATTAGTGCAGTGCTGGAGAGGCAGCGCCCGATGCCCCCAGCCCATGCCGGAGGCTCTTACCTGGGCACAAAAGCGAGCACCGAGCTCTGCCCTCCGCAGCCGCCGAGCCGGCTCCCGCCCGTGTCCCGTGGCCGCCCGGGCACCGCAGGCACCCTGAGAGCTTCCAGCACTTGTCTCACATTTCAAGGAGCACTTCAAAAGCGGTTCAATGGCCACTAAATCAGCGCTCATCAGCAGGCTCCGGGCGAGAGCCGAGCGCCCGCGGCTCAGCAACCTCCAAAAAGCCCCCAGCGTCACGCGGGGCCGCGGGTGCCAGCTGGCAGGAGCCAGGCTGGAGGAGCTGCCCTGAGCCAAGCGCAGGAGAAGGCACCTGACATCAGCACTGCTGGGGAGCAGGCAGACAGGGGAGCTTCCCGGGCTGCCTCGGAGGTCAGACCCAGAAAGTTCCCCGTGTGGCTGCGCGTAGGGACACCAGGCGCTGTGGGAAGGGGGTGAGGGCAGCTGGGCTAAGCTGCAGCAGGCACAGGGGTGCTTGGGCCCCCCGACATAGGGTGGCCCAGGAGACCTGCTGCAGGATCAAGAGATGCTCTGGTGGCTCAGCTGAGGGCTGGGCAGGTGTGGGCAGCTCAGAGGTTTCAGAGGACCCTGGCCATGCCCTCACCCCTTTCAGCAGTTCATAACAGGGCAGCAAACCAGCCCACTTCTGCCCCACCCCAGCCCCAGCACAAGCTCTGCTGATGCCAGGGAGGCACATTTTAGGAGTGTCAGAGCAAGGATCAGCATGTGCCAACTCTCCCAAAGGGCTCAGGGATGCAGCCTGGCTCCTGGTCCAGGGACCTGGGCCCTCAGGGGGCTCAGACCATCTTCAGACACCAGATCTCAGGCTCCCAAACATCCAGACTAGCACTTACCCTTGGATGCCCACCAGAGTCCCCCTCAGGCCCACTCTCATATGCTGACGGGCAGCAGGACACCCTGCAGCAGCATGGGCACACAGAGGGCATTGCACAGACACACCAGTGGTGCTGTGCCTGCTCTGCACGTCAGAGCTCAGCAGCACTGCAGGGCTCTGTGTCCCCTGAATCAGCAGATCCCAGCCCTACTCCTGAGCAGCCAGGACAGCAAAAACCCCAGCAGAAGGAGATGCTGGGGGGGGGGAACAATGCTGAAGAGAAGGTGCTCAGGAACCAACCCCAAAAAAGTGCCTCTCAGCTCCCACCCCAAGGTCCTGCAGTTCCTCAGCTTCTAACACCACCTAATGAGCTGATTAATCACTTTCAGCTGGGACCAAACAGGCAGAGTAATAAGAGCAGCTGCAGTGGTGGCAGGGCACGTGGGCTGTGTCCTTTTGGAGTGATAAATGAGCTGGCACTGCTCTGGCCAGCATGCTGTCCTGGGCACCCCATGTCTGGGTCATGTCTTACCCCAGGGTGGGTGAGGATGGGCTGGGTGGGCTCCTGGCAGCATCCTAACTGCTCTTTTGTCAGCAGAGAAGAAAAGCAAAGCAAAAAGGCAGGAGCCTGACACTGAGTCTCAGGGGTTCAGCTGTAAATGTTGGCACAGCACAAGAGAGCAGAGGGAGAGGGAAGATCAAGGTGCCAGCTGCTCCCCTGGCTGCCCCACACACTGCCAGCTAAGGGACACCCAGCACAGTGCTTGCAAGATCACAACATCCTTCACGTTTCTTATGATCAGCAGAAAGATCAGGGCAGAGCCACCAAGTCCACACCCGCAGCAAGCTGAGGCTGTGCCTGCCCTTGGCGCAGCCACCCGGCACTGAGCCCTCTGCTCCACCCTGCTGAGCCCTCACACTGTGCCAGAACTCAAGGAGGGCACAAAGCTCCTGCAGGATGCAGGTGGGCAGAGCCTCAGGGCTGAGTTGGTGGCCCACAAGCATCATCCAGGGCAGGGAGGACCCAGAGAGGTGGGGATGTAAAACGCCACAGCAGGAGAGGCAGTTTGGGCAAGCTCTGGGGAAAAAGTGGGGCTGCCACCCTGGCACAGCGACCGTCACAGGGTGGCTGCTGGGGGAGGGTGCCCAGCTGAAGGGATCCAGCAGATGCTGGCCCCAGCTGCTCTCCTAAGTCTTAAAATAGAGCTGAGGAGCAAACCCGACACAGCCACAGGGCAAGTCTTGGCCGAGATGCTCCAAGCTGCCTCTTCCTAGCTGTGACAAATGGGTTTGGGTGTTTTTTTTCCTTCAAATCTCCCTGAAATCAAACCCAGGCACCACTTGAGAGGTGGCAATGTCTCCTCTGGGCACAAGGCTGGCTCCTGTCACCCTGACAGAGCCCTGACACTTGTGGTGACTCACACAGACCCATAAACAATGAGGTGATGCTGAACTCGCCTTGGCTTTGCTGGGTCTAGAGCTCCCTCCTTGCACTGTGCCACTCTGTGCTGCTCCAGGCACCCCCTGCCCTGATCCTGACCCTCTCCCACCTCCTCACTGAACCTGCTACAGGTTATTTGCTCTTGGAACATGAAATCCAGAAACAGGTTATGGCACAGAGAGGGCTCCAGCCTCCAGTTCCAGTTGGAGCTCAAGCAAGCTCCTGCATTCCAGCCTAAATTAAATATTTCACAGTGCCAAGCAAGTGGCACTTGCAGTGCAGCCTGGGCAGGGATGTCACACACAGACACTTGCAAAGGGATCTGCTGAAATGCAGGCGGTGCCTTGGAGCACTCCATCGGCACAGGGCCAGGGCTGTGTTAAAATCAAAGTTATCAAACACCTCATCTGGAGGTGGCTCCAGAGCCCACGCGAGGAGCTCCATGGCTGGGGGCACGGAAAACAAACTGAGCCTGGGCACCGCCGAGCTGCCCTGAGAGCACCACTCTGAGAGCTGCTCTTATCCAGCAGCTCAGGCCTGCTTCTGCCTCCTGCTGCCCAAACCTGCCCTAACCACACACTGCAGACTCCTGAGAGCCCAGCACGGAAACAGCTGCGCCTGGGCAGAGCCGGGGAGAGAGGGGACCAGGAGTGAGCGCTGGACCTCGCTGAGGGCACCGCAGAGGAGCTACCCTCACTGCTCCACCCTGGCACGACTTGCCCCAGATCTGCTGTGCCTGTCATGGAGCTGAAGTTACCAAAGTTCCCGACTGCTGGGAAGGGCTTGAAAAAGTGTCTGGAAGGCAGATGACAAACCCAAAGAACCCTAAATTTGTTGTTGTCTCGACTCCGGAGTGGGAGGAAGGAAAATGGGACGCCCATGATTTTTTAATGCCTGCAGCTGGCAGCTCCACATTCCTTGTGACAGCAGCCCTTTAAGAAACACATTTTCATACACAGGAAGGGAAATAAATTCACAAAGCAATTTGCTTCCAAGCCAGGCTGGCACCTCCCTACACAAACACCTTGCTGCAGCCACAGTGGTTGGCACTCTGCTGGGCAGGGCATCACCAGAGAGTGCAGGGATGCCCCACTGGCTGCCAGGCCCATCTGCTAACCCTGGGAGTAGTTATTTACCCCTGGGATGGGGCACAGCAAAGAACAGAAGAAATAATTCACCGTGTGAGATGAGCAGACAGGTTGTCGTGGCAGCACGCTGCGGCAGCCTCTGAGCCTGGCACGATCAAAAAGGCTCCTGCAGTCGGGGTAGGAAGAGGGAAAAAAGAGACGAGGAAAGGAGAGGAAAACTTGATCAAAGGCTGTGCCTGCTGCAGCTCACAGGAGACACCTGTCAGGAGCACTTTCCGCAGAGCAATCAGCACCCAGCGTCCCAGGTCAGCACTGCATGGGCAGGACCCACCCCGGACCCCCTGCCACCCTCCTTGGGGCTCTGGGAGAATCAGCCTCACAATGAGCCTTTGCTGCTTGCTCAGGGGACATAGCCAAGCTGGCAGTGCCAATAGGGAGGATGGATCCGAGGGAGGCAAAGCTGAACAGCACCAGAGCCACAGAGAGGAGAGGAGCCAGAATCCCTCACGTCTGCATTCACCCTGGTCTCTTCCTTGGGCTAGAGAGGGACTGGGCAGCAGCTGCCACCTTCAGCCCGGCCATGACAACCCCTCCAGCTGCAGAATGCTTTGGCAACCTTTCCTTTGGTTAGCAATATTCTGGGGTGTCCACCAACCTCCTCCCAAAACTCCATTCCTCCAGCCCAAGTGGGGACCAGTCTGAGACAGATGGGCTGTTCCCAGCACCCTGATTGGCACAACTGAGCCCCCAGAGCCTGGCAGCAGTGCCACTGAGGGGTGCCCAAGAGTGATGGGGGCACAGCAGTGAGCAGAGCTGTGTGGGAGCCCTGGTGTCAGCTTGGGCTCACTTCTCCAGGTGCTGACTTGTCCATGAGTCGTCACTGCCAGGCTGGGCTGTGAAAGAGGCAGATGATAATGAAATGCCTGCACCTTCCAGCATCTCCTGCACAGGCACTGAGGAAGTTTGCTCACTGTCCAGAAGACAGGAGGAAGAGGAAAAGGGTTTTGGAGCTCAGGTTTAATCAGTCCAGTGCTAAGTTCAGCCCGAGTGAATCACCTCCTTCACACTGCTTTGCTTCCCTCAGTTGTCTCCAAGCTTGGCAGCCTCTCTGGCCCCTACAAGATGCTGGACATGACCCCTGGCTCTGGCAGCCCCGGGTGGTGAGGTGGCCTGGGCAGAGGTGCTGGCAAGTTGGTCTCCTGGGATGCACAGCCACCAGGAAATGCAGCCCTGCGATGCCAAGTGTCCAAGTGTGTCCACGAGCGGGCACTGTGCCACCTTCACAGATGGGACCAGGGGAGGTAGCCAAGGCACGATCCTGCGGGCTGCCTCTGGGGCATGTGCCACGGCTGCCATCCCAACGGGAACACAGGACCCAGCCAGTCCCGGGGTGAGTGGGACAGCTGCAGGGGAGGCTCCCAAGAGAGATGTACAGAAGGGTGGGTGAGGAGCTCCTGGTGTGGGCCCCAGCACACTGCCCTGGCACTGGTCACACCCCTGCACTACCCAGACGCTCGCTAACTGGGGAGGGCATCTGAAGCATCACTGAGGCAGGTGTGCAGAGTGTCAGCCCTGTGCCAGTCAGCCAGACCTGAAGGGCCCATGCCCACCCTGCTGAGACTGACACTGCCCCGGCACCGACTGCAGCCACCCAGGGCCCGTGGGGATGCGAGTGGAGGACAGCGGCAAAAGGCTCATCTGTGCTGGCAGCTGGTGAGGGGTGGAGGCGTCGCTGCTGAGCAAACACGCGAGGGCTGTGTCTGCAAACACTGCCAGGAGCCAGCCACACAAACAGGCCCTTCATGGCTCTGCCCACGCCCAGGCGCGGCCTTTCCCCGGCGCTGGCTGCGGCACAGCATGGTTACCCGGCTGGCAGAGCTCTTCATGGTGGCATGGGGGCAGATGGGGAGGCTGAGAGCCGTGGCACAGAACTGCCATGCCAGCACCCACCAGGGATGGGCAAAGACCAAGTTTAGGACAGGGCAGAGGGCAACAGCAATGGGGACAGTAAGGTCCAGTGCCAAGTGAGCTGGAAGAGTATCAGAGATGCCATGGAGTGCCCACCCTGGAGCACCACATGGTGACCCTGGGGCATCTCTCCCGATGAGACCAGGCTCTGGGACAGGTCCTGGCAATCCCCTGCAGCCCACGTGGCACAGCACCAGCACACCAAGGGCCCATCCATAGCCTTATCCCACACCAGTTTGCACCCAACTAGGAGGAGCTCCTGCTCCAGGCACACTTTGGCAGACCTGGGGCTGCCTCACTGCTTCCAACTCCTTCCTGCCCCTCACAGCCACCTCCTCACCACAGCAGGCTCCCTCCAGGGGCAGAGCAGCTGATGCCAAGCTTCCTGTGCCAGTGCTGTGCTCTGCCACCTCCCACTCCCCAGCCCCGCAGGCTCCCTGGGCTGTGCAAGGAGCTATTTCTGTCTGGAGGCTCCAGCAGAGTGACACTCCCCGGCCCCCCCAGAGCGCGGGCGGCAGCTCCGGCAGCATCCGACCCTCGCCTCCCAGCCGCAGGCGTTGCCACCTGAGCGAGGATCTCTGCTCCTCAAGGAGATGCTTCGGGACAAAGCGCTGCGGGCACCCAGGAGGAGGTGTCCGCTGGCAGCCAGGTCAGGCGACAAGCGGGAGGGGAGCAGGAGGTCCCCAGCCCTGGCTCCATCCTATCGCACTACCTCCAGGTCCCACACCTGAGGCAGCAGCAGGGCAAATCCCGACTCTCTGGCAGGACAAAAACCTCCAGCTCAAGGGAGCAGGAGGCAGCTTTGCTGTCCCGGGACATCAGACATGCTCCACCCTGGCCGTCTAGCCACAGTCCCAACTCCCAGAACCCCTTCCCAAGCAGGGGCTGCTCCCAGCTCCCCAGCATCCCTTGGGAAAGTGGCTCGTCCCTAGGCGGGAGCTTCAATGCCCATGAAGACGGACTGGGAGGGCAGGGATGGGCAGGGACACAGTGATCTGAGCCGACACGGGACACGGGCAGCAGCTGCTCGGCTGCCACCGCCCCCGGGCCGCCCACCTCGGAGCCGCAGCACCGAGCACTGTTAGTTAATGGTTTCTTTAGGGAGTCACCGTTAATTGAGCAACGCCGGTGACCGCAGCGCCCGGTGATCCATCAGCTGCCGAGTGCCAGGCGAGCAGCAGCCGCTCGATGCTCCTTGCAGCCGCAGCTCCGAAGCGGTGGCGGTTTGGGGCTGTGCCCCCCCAGCAGCGAGCGTCCCCCCGGTGTGGGGGAGCTGTGACTAAAGCAGCGGTGAGTGATTGGTGACTCAGCGGAGCGCTCCGCTCAGCTCCTGCCTTTTTTTAGCACGGGGCGGACAGAGCTCTCACGGCAAACCCTCGCCTGGCACTGCCACCGCGCCCACCTCCCNGGGCTAGGAGCTCCTGCAGACCAAGTGCCAGCCTGATGTGGTTCTGCTCTGGAAGATGAGGAAGAACTCAGACAATGCTGCCAAGAGCTTTGTCTTCTCCTTAATTCTCCCTTTTCTTCTTTCCTGTGTGACCCGGGCAAGGGAAAGGGGAGAGCTCCAGCCCCGGTGAGCCGGGGGGGCCTGGCAGCCCTGGCAGCGTGGTTCAGGCCATGCTGGAGCTGGCCTGGCAGCAGCGTCTGTCCAGAGCACAGTGCTGAGTTCCTGTCCCAGCTGTAGCTGCCGTCTGACACCGTCTGTGGGCTGGAGCTACCAAACTCTTTGAGCCACAGTTCTGCTGCCGAACACTGGCACTGACGACCTCTGCCTGTGCCATCTGCAGCAGCAGCATGGGGGCACTGGGTCTGCCCAGACTGCACTAGGAGCCCAATGGCCACATCCCCATGGGCTGGAGACAGCGATGGGGACCTGTCATTAACTCTTCTCATTCTTACAGGGCATGCCACAGAACATAACCACCTGAGTACTAGAGCCTGGGGAAGCTCCATGCCTGGTGGTGCCAGCCTGACTGCTGGCATTCTCAGTTCCCTGAGCAGCCAGCACAGGAGCAGAGCTGAGGTCCACATCCTTGGCACCACCATTGTGTTTGCACCAACCTGCCTTCATCCTGGCTCAGCACAAAACCATGTGTAGGTAGACCCTTCACCAGTGTGACCAGTACTACCAGTGCCCTCTGACCAGGAGACCTGCTGGTGTTGGTGGCAGACAACCACCCAGCGCCACCAATCCCTGCCGTGGGGTCAGGGCAGCCTGCGCCGCGGCAGGGCCGGGGAGTTGCTGCCTGCCTAAAAGGCTTCACTCTCACTTTCTGGGTAATGATTTCCCAGCTGCTCCCTGTTTGAGCTGCTAATGGGAACTCCACTCCCTGCCTGCCTCCCAGAGCTGCTCGCCTGGTTCAGGCTGAGGAAAATCAATTCCCCTCTCACTCAAGGCTTTCCAAGACAGATGAACTGCAGCTTGTGCCTGCCTGAGCGAAATATTTATTCAGTCTGGGAACAGATTTACTTTTGAACTTCTATAAATACAGCTGAGGGCTCTCATTTAATCCCTCACCAGAAGCCCTAATTTTATTTGTTTTGTCTTTTAACAGATTCTCCTTTCCTGGTGCCTTGTTGGCAGGTGAAGGCAGAAATCTTTGGCCTTGGCCATGGGCAGAAGGCTCTGGACTGCAACCATGGGGGCCTGCCCATGGTCCTGCAGCAGAACAGGGTTTGGTGGTGCCAGAGAAAGGGTGAGACCCCTCCACACTGCCAGAGTTTGGGCTCTGTGGAGACTGCCTGCCCTTGATTTACACCCCAGGGGCCGAGACAGGCAGAAAGAGGCCAAATTCTTCACAGAGGCATCTTTGTGACCCTGGCAGATCAGATGGATGTGGGCAGGCAGCAGGGAATTGCCCCTCAGGCCACTCAAGGGGATTCTGCCTCCTGCCAGCATCTCCCCAGCATATGCTAAGAGAGGGCTGGGCCAATTCCTTTGGAGGGTGAATGTCCCCAAGGACAAACTGAAAAGTTTTCCTACCGCTAAGCAGGGGCCAGGGCCAGGCAGGTGCTGGAGCCAGGATTCCTGGAGCCCACCTTGATAATTCCCTGAGCCATGAGTGCTGCTCCCAGGAGCCACACAAGCATCATGGAAGCACCAGCATCAGCCAGCACCCAGAGGGGCAGGAGGCTGCTGGGTGTCCATAAACCTTCTTGGCTCATCTTGCCCCTCCTGCTCTTGTCCCTGCCAGCAGGATCAGAGCAGTGCCAATAATCTGCCCTCTTCTTCTGGTCAGGGAGGTTTGGGACTGGCACAGACCAAAATGCCAGGGGCCCATCCCAGCTCCCCCCACAGCAGCTCCTGGCCAGGAGCCAGTTCACGAGTGGCCACAGCCTGACCTCACCTCGGGCAGGGGGTGGCCTTGTCCCCATTTTTAAAGCCACCTGGCACGTCCCCATCTGGTGAAGGCTTCTCTGAAAGCACAGCACCAGGCCTGGCTCCTCGGTTTGACACACTTATTAAACTGCTCTGCTGCCTGCTGCCTAATTAACCTCCCCTGGAAACTGGGGAGGACAGAAATGTGACATTGAGCTGTGGAACTGCAGCCCCACGGACACTGGCTGGGACTGGGCTGCCCGAGGAGGGGATGGAGAGCAAGTAGGGGTCTGGAAATAGGGCAGCTGCTGGAGTATCCCTCCCTGCCCCACCAGCCACGGCCCCACAGCCTGACCTAGAATGAGGAGCAGGGACCCCCAGTGAAGCCCCCCCTCCCCCCGGGGGTGTCAGTGCTGTTCCCCCCGGGCAGAGCTGGGATTAATCCGGGCAGGCTCTAATCCGCTCAAGCCCTTTCGTAACAGTGCTCAGAAATAAGCCTGGAGAGTTCCTGATACTTCTTGAAATTTTGGAGTTGGGATATTTTTAGGCTCTGCCCTCGCATGCGATGCAGCCATGGCCAGGAGGGCTCTGTGGCAGGGGGGGGACACACTCACTGCCAGGCCCCCAGAGTCTCACCCTCCCCAGTCTTGCCAGTGCCCGCCCTGTGCCGCTCCCTGGCTCCCGCTGGCTCAGTAACAGACTTCCCTTGTTTGGGAGTTCTGTTTTTTTTTCCTATATCCATTTCAGGGCTCCCCAGAAGAGCCTCCAGCCCCAGTGCACAGACAGGCTCTGTGCTGCCATCCGTCAGTGCCTCCAACGGGTCCCCAGCAGCATCAGCAGCACCAACACCACAGCTGCCCCAGGAGGAGAAGGGCAGAGAGGGGATGACAAACAGCGACAGGAAAAGTGACACTTTGAACTCCTCCCCAGACCAGCCTGGAGGAGCCCAGCCCCACCTGGGCTGTGGTTGTTTCTCTTCCCAATAAACCACAACTGCCAGGAGGCTGGGGGGCACCAGGGGGGCGCAGTGACAAATGTGAGGCTCCTGGCAGCTCTGATTTGCTCCCAGGGAAGGTGACAGGAGGTTCCCCTTGCCCAGCTCCAACACAGGCCTCATCAGAATCTCCTTCACCAGGCTGAGGATGAGAAGCTGGAAAGGTCCTTCAGAACCAGGTCCCCTCCAGAGGTTAGATCCTGCTGGGGATGAGGCCTCTCACTGGTCAATCTGGCTCCAGTGGCAAGCAGCAGCAAGGACTGGGCCAGTCCTGGCACAGTTCTGGACAGAGGCTGGCATTGCCTCCGCATGGACAGGACATCACAGCCTCCAGGACAGCTCAGATGCCCATCCCAGAGCAGGGTTATTGGGCTTAAGAATATCAATTGTCAGCCTCCAGCCTCCTGTCTGAGACCTCTGTGACTCAGAGAGCAGAAGAGGCAAGTGCAGGGGTGCTGGGAGAGAGAGCAGCAGGGAGCCTGCCACTGCTTCTCCACCTCACAGTGGGGACTCCTGCTGAAACTCCTTGCCCAGGAGTTTCTGCCTGGTCTCACCCTGAGTTAGTATCATAGTATCATAGTCTCACAGCATCATCAGGGTTGGAAGAGACCTCACAGATCACCAAGTCCAACTCTTCACCACAGAGCTCAAGGCTAGACCATGGCACCAAGTGCCACATCCAATCTCGCCTTGAACAGCTCCAGGGATGGCGACTCCACCACCTCCCTGGGCAGCCCATTCCAGTGTCCAATGACTCTCTCAGTGCAGAACTTTCTCCTCACCTCGAGCCTAAACTTCCCCTGGTGCAGCTTGAGGCTGTGTCCTCTTGTTCTGGTGCTGGCTGCCTGAGAGAAGAGAGCAACCTCCTCCTGGCCACAACCACCCCTCAGGTAGCTGTAGGCAGCAATAAGGTCTGCCCTGAGCCTCCTCTTCTCCAGGCTAACCAATCCCAGCTCCCTCAGCCTCTCCTCGTAGGGCTGTGCTCGAGGCCTGTCCCCAGCCTCGTCGCCCTTCTCTGGACACGCTCAAGGATTTCAATGTCCCTTCTAAACTGGGGGGCCCAGTTACCAATGTGGAATCGTGTGGGCACCAAACGCCAAAGTTCTGAGCAGTGCCAGGTGCCAGAATTGCCTGTGGGGAGCTGCTTGGCCAGGGCCACCGAGGAACATCTGTGTGCAGAGCTGTGACCCCATGCTCAGGAGCTGGAGCCAGCTCAGGGTTCTCCTGCTCCAGCAGATAAAGGAACCAAATAACCTCAGAAGGCTCTTGGCCCTTTGCCAGGCAGCTCCACAAAGCCCTGACCTGCTGCTCCCTGCTGCAGTGGGCTGCAGGACCTTTCTCAGCTCAAAGGCAGCAGAGGCCTCAATGAACTGGGAGGTGAAAGGAAGGTGAGAAGCAGCCTCTGATCTCTGCCGGCAAAAGCCACCCCACGTGGGTCAGCCTTCTCATCTCCTCCTGACGTGGAGGAAGAGCCAGAAATACCCAAACTGGAAACGAGATGCTGGGCAAGGCTCTGCCAGGTGGGTAGCTGGTGGCATCTGCCCCATGAAGCTGCATCTGCCAGGATCACTCTGTGATACCTCAGCTCATCCCTTGCCTGGTGGGTCTGAGGCAGAGTCCTGTTTGTGGGTGGAGGAGTAGGCAGAGCTCTGTGCCCGAGTGAAAAGCTCCCAGTTAGCAAGTTCTGTCCTGCCCAGGGCTCCTTGACCTGCTGACACTGAATGACTCCCACGTCCTTGGAGATGCAATGTGTTGGGCTGGGAGCAGAAGGGGCACCCAAGCAGAGTGAGGCTGGGGGCTGGACCATGGCATCAAAGTACCAAAGCCTGTGCCATGCCAGCTCCCACTGGAGCACAGTGTCCCCCTGCTCTGGGAACAGAGAAAACCAGCTTGGTGTGGGACATGCACTGGGATGGAGCAGAGAGTGCCTGGAGCAGGATGGGGCATGAGCTGGCAGTGGCAGCCATGGAGGACATCGGCAAAAGATGCTCACTCCCTCAGCCATGCCAAGTGGAGGTCAGCAGCTGAGCCTGAGGAGTGTGACACAGCCCAGCCTCAAAGCCAAGCCAAGCCCAGGCTGGTTTCATGCCTCCAAGATCAAACCCACTGCCTAGAAGAGCCCAGCATTCCTCCATAGGGGATGCCAAGTCTCCTTGGCCTCCTGGCACCCTTCCTGCCCGTGACACCCTGGAGACTCTGGCAGTCAGTGCCTTGCAGAGGTTGGCACAGCCAGAGCAGCTCCCATCTTCAGGCAGACCCAGGCAGGGATTAGGACTTAACCTCAAAATGTTTCCCTTGCAGTTTCCAAGTGATCTTTCTTATCAACTAATTAAAAAAATTCTGTAATTAGGTCAGGGAAAATCACAGCTCAGAAACGTTCTCATTTCCTGCCAGCACAGCTTTGTGCTGTGTGGAGTGCCCAGAGCCCTGGCAGCCCCTCGCCCTGGCAGCCCCCCAGGTCTGTTTGCACTGAGGGGAAAAGAGGTGGGTTAAAAACAACACAACCCAAGCCCCTATCCCCATCCCCATCCCTGCTGGCACATTGATGGAGCCTCATCCTGTGCCATGATGGCCAGGTAATGCCAGGCAGCCAACACCAGCCACAAGTGGTTGGCACTAAGAGGGAACCAGTCTCAAAGTCCCATCCAGAGGGGAGCACCCTGTGGGTTTGGGTGCAATGCTGTCATGCAGCTGCTTCTGCTCCTCAGGTTCTGTAGCATTTGAACTCTTTCTGGCCAGCATGAATAGACTCAGCACTTCTGAGCCAGGATGTGTGCCTCTGCGTGGTCTAATGATGGGAACGAGGTCCTGAGGCCAGTGAGCCACCAGCAGATGCTCCTCATTCTCAGGACTACTCAACTAACCTCCCGATTCATCCCTACCAGTGGCTTGGCTGCTCCATCAGAGCCAAACACCCCTGGAGCAGCCAGACCAGCCCATCCCAGACCCCGAGCTGAGCACAGTGCCCCAGCTCAGGGACACTCCTGCACAAGACACACAGCAGGAGGTCACAGCTCGGTGTGACGTCACGACCCGACACGTGCGAGCAAAGCTCTGCACATTCACACCCCCGGAGCCACAGCCCAGATTGTGCCAGTCTGGGTCTGCTGCACGTGGCAGACAGCACAACAAGAACCCCCCTGGCACTCTTATCCCCAGCCCGACTCTGACCTCCCTGCACAGCAGCAGTTTCTCGGCAGCAGTTTCTCGGCAGCAGACTCGCACCAGCAGCCACTGAGGGACCACCACAGTTCCTGCCACCCCCCATGGAGCCATCTCAGCCAAAGGACAAACATCCCCGAGAGAAGCTGGCCCTGGCTGGCTGCTCGGCTGGCACACACCTGCAGCCACTTGAAAGCCCCAAAAAGTCAATGCTGGTGGATGTGACTTGTGCTGCCGGCAGGAACTCCTGGCCGGGCTGGCAGCAGGGACAGAGCCTCATTTATCGGCAGCCTGTCACGCACCGCGGCACTGCCCCTTGATGCTATTTCGGGCAGCGTGCCCCACATGCAGACACAGCAGCTCACAGAGCGCTCGGCGCAGACACCTCGGGGAACCACGCAGACCAAGACGGGTTTTGCGCAGCGCTGAGCAGCGCAGTGCCAGCTCCTGCCTCCCATCTCTACCAAAGATGCCAGGCTCCACTCTGGGCAGAGGGTGCTGGCAGCTGGCACCACGGACACATCCAGCCCCAGCCCCCCTCTCCCCCCC